>OX940877.1:59030117-59035117 GCA_954870665.1 Stratiomys singularior
CAAGTACCACAGATCCCGGTGCAAGCGACTCGACGCGTACACGCGAGAACAATCTGTATGGAAGGTTCTGGGATGGTTTGTAGTGGTATATAAGCGACTACAGCGAACGACGAGACAAGCAGTTGTGAATGAAAAACGCGAGAGTACGTGACAGTGCGCGCCAGAAAAACTCGAAATAAGAAAAGTGAGAAAAGTGTTAAATAAGTGAATTAGTATTTAATTCTATTGAATAAGTGTTAATTAATTAATTTAATTCATTAAAGTGGTTAGTGATTCTAGTAAATTAATCATAAAGTGTAGAAGAAACTTAATTAAATTTTAAGAATTAATTTTAAAATAGTTCGCGAGTGTTTTATTTCACTATTAGCAATATTTGCGAATAGCAAACAGGTCGCGCATCTGCTCAACGCGCAACACTGGTGTCAGAAGTGGGATTATTCGTGCAATAGTGAAGTGAAAAATAACTCAAACACTTAAAAAAAGAGATTGAAAGAATATAAGAAGACTTAAAACAAGGGAAAATTACGATAGCGAGTAGCCCGGCCCCGATAGTGAGCAACCCGATCCCGATATTGAGTAACCCGAGCCCGATAATGACCAGCCCAAGTCTAATAGCGAGTAACCCAAGCCCGATAACGAATACAGCCAGTATCTCAACAAGGAGTGTAAAAGCGCCAACTTTCGATGGACAAATGGCTTGGAGCATTTACAAAACCCAGTTTGAAGCTGCCGCTCAAGCAAATCACTGGAATGACCAGGAGCGAGCGACAGCCTTAATTCTTGCTCTGAGAGGCCCAGCTGCGGAAATACTCCAAACTGTCCCTGCCGAGTTGCAGTCAAGCTCCGTCGCTATCATGAACGCACTGGACATGAGGTATGGAGATAATCACCTGAAGCAGATCTACAGGTCGCAGCTGCGCAACCGGATGCAGAAACCAGGTGAAACTCTACAGCAGTTGGCTCAGGATACTGAAAGGCTTGCACTTTTGGCTTACCCTGCATACGACCCAGAGCATCGGGACGATGCAGCAACGGAGGCTTTCATCAGCGCGTTGCAGGACAGGGAGATGCAACAAGCTGTCCGCCTAGCCGAAAAATGTTCAGTAAAGGACGCCCTGGCATACTGTTTAAATTTTGAAGCTGCCAAAAGAACAACTCGTAACACAGCCAGGATCCGACAGGTTACAACGGAAGAATGTTTATGTGAGCGTGTTGACATCAGCGAAGAAGCGCAGGTGAATGGTGCGGCCATATGCTGGAATTGTGGTAAACGAGGTCATCTCCAACGAAACTGCAAGCAGCAAAGGAAACTAAGCTACTGCCCGGAATGTGCTGCTAGAAGGAGATCAAGGCCAAAAACAGAGCCTGGCAATAAGGCCCCTCAATCCAAGGGGTCGGGAAACGCGTAAGAGCCAACTTCGCGGGGCAGAGGTTGGCTAGGAGGATCAAAGTCCCCAGAACCACCATCATCGTATCTAGGCTACATCGGGGAGAGGCAGACTTATGTGTTCGTGGACAAGTCGACGGTGAATATTGCACCCTCACAATTGATACTGGTGCAACAAGGTCAATATTGCGACCAGATTTGGTGAGCGGGCATGTTCTCTCCAAAGGCAAACTACTTTTGCTACGAACAGCAACGGGAGAAGCAGCACCCGTATACGGCGAGATCAAACTCCAAGTACAAGTAGGGGATATACTGTTTCAACATGAGTTTCTTGTTGCTGATATAATGGACGACTGCATCCTGGGAATGGATTTCCTAAGACCACACGGGTTTACGTTGGATTTGGGCAGACGGGTCTTGAGATGGCGGAATGTTGAGATCTTAATGGAGGGTCATTACGACGACATTCCAACACCGAAAGTGGTCGTAAATGCCGACACTGACGTACCGAAATCTTCCGAGAGCATTGTATGGGCCAAATTTGAAGGTGATCCTGGAGACCATAGATCCTACCTAATTGAGCCAACAAAAACACCGGCACTGCGTAATTTAATTTTGGGACGGACACTCGTAACAACAAATAAGAGTGGATGCGTGCCGGTTAGAGTCCTTAATACCTCGGACTCAGTTACCCACATCAAAGCTGGAACCATTATTGGGAGCTGTCAGCTGGTCTCTACTGTAACATCTTTGGAAGTAGGAGATAGCCAATGTCCAGCTAGGAAACGAAATACTGGGGAATCCCGTGAGTTAGTGTCGACTTTATTGGAACCAACCAAGATATCACCAGAGCAGTTCAAGAAAGCCTCGGAATTGGTGAACAAATACCGCGACATTTTCTCAACTGGTGACGACGATCAAGGACGTACAAGTATGATGACTCACGTTATTGACACACAAAACGCTAAGCCGATTCGACAAGCACCAAGACGACTTCCATTAGCCAAGCAGGGAGAAGTAAGCACAATGATCTCCGACATGGAAAAACAAGGAGTCATCGAACCTTCAATCAGCCCGTGGGCATCGCCTGTAGTCCTGGTAAAGAAAAAGGATGGAAGCACTAGGTTTTGTGTCGACTACAGGCAGCTCAACGATGTCACGAAGAAAGACAGCTACCCACTTCCGCGCATCGACGATATTATGGATACAATGGCGGATTCGAAGTGGTTTTCTACTCTCGACTTAAAGAGTGGATACTGGCAGGTTGAAATCGACAAGAAAGACAGAGAGAAGACTGCATTCTCTGTGGGTACTGGATTGTGGCAATTTGTAGTGATGCCATTTGGTCTTTGCAATGCTCCAGCAACATTCGAACGCCTCATGGAATGTGTACTCCGCGGGTTAAGTTGGAAAACATGCTTGGTATATCTGGATGACATCATTGTCATAGGGAGGACGTTTGACGAACATGTGCGCAACTTGGAAGAGGTGTTCTCCAGGCTACGACGGGCCAACTTGAAGCTGAGCCCACAGAAGTGTACACTTTTCGCATCTGAGGTAAAGTACCTAGGACATGTTGTATCAGCAAAAGGTGTGAAAACGGACCCTGAGAAAATAGAAGCTGTGAGAAGTTGGCCGAAACCTAATAACAAACGACAACTTCGAAGTTTCCTTGGACTGGCGACCTATTATCGCCGATTCGTTGAGGACTTTGCAAAAATAGCGAAGTGTCTCCATCAGCTCACGGAAAAGAATCGCTCTTTTATTTGGAATGAACAGTGCGAAAAAGCCTTCGAGACGTTGAAGAATAAGCTCTGTGAATCACCGGTTTTAGCATATCCCAAGCCTGGAAGAATTTTCGTGGTTGATACCGATGCGAGTAACAACGGGATCGGGGCCGTATTGTCACAGCAGATCGACGGTGAGGAGCGAGTAATCTCATACTACAGTCGAGTTCTGTCAAAGAGTGAAAGGAACTACTGCGTAACCAGGAAAGAACTACTAGCTATAATTGAAGCAACAAAGCAGTTCCACAAGTACCTTTACGGACAGAAATTCGTTCTTCGCACAGATCATGCTTCCCTGAGATGGCTGCTCCATTTCAAAAACCCAGAAGGGCAAGTTGCTAGATGGATAGAAAGGCTACAGTCCTATGATTACGAAACCGTCCATCGAAAAGGAGGAGTGCATGGGAATGCCGACGCTTTATCCCGTCGCCCATGTCCAGCAGCTTGTAAACACTGCCGACGGTCTGAGGAAAAAGAACAAGGCGTGGATCTGCGTGTAGTCACAACAGAAGTCGACGAGGGTTGGACGCAGCACGCACTGCGGGACGCTCAGCTAGCAGATGATGATGTTGGACCATTCTTGGTATGGAAAGAGACAACTGGACGTCCTGAGTGGAAGGACATATCAGCACGCGGCACGGTGTTGAAAAGTTATTGGGCTCAATGGAACTCCCTTGAGGTCGAAGATGGAGTTTTGAAACGGAAATGGGAAACAGCAGATGGCACTTCACATAGGATGCAAATTGTTCTTCCCAAGAGTTGGGTCAAAGGAGTAATGAAGGAGATGCATGAAGGCACATCGGGAGGTCACCTTGGGGTAAACAAAACCCTGACAAAGGTGCGAGAAAGGTTCTATTGGCTCCACGCTCGAGAGGATGTTCTTGACTGGTGTCGAAAATGCACAATATGTGCTTCCGTCAAAGGCCCAAGTCGAAGAACGCGAGGACGAATGCAGACCTTTAACGTGGGGGTACCATTTGAAAGAATAGCTGTGGACATTGCAGGACCCTTTCCCGAGTCCGAATGGGGAAATCGGTATTTACTAGTTGTAGCTGATTACTTCAGCAAGTGGCCAGAAGTCTACCCAATTCCTAACCAGGAAGCAACTACTGTAGCGGAACAAATCGTTTCTCAGTGGGTTAGTAGATATGGCGTACCCCATGAACTACATTCAGACCAAGGCAGAAACTTCGAGTCACAAGTTTTTGCTGAAATGTGTGAACTGCTGGGTATACGGAAAACACGGACAACGCCACTTCACCCTCAGTCCGATGGAATGGTCGAACGGTTCAATGACACGCTTAATAAACATTTGGCCAAGATGGTGGATGAAAACCGGAGAGATTGGGATCGACGCATTCCATTATTTTTGATGGCATACCGAACTGCGGAACATGCATCGACTGGAGAAGCACCCGCAAAAGTCATCTTTGGAAAAATGATTCGTCTACCAGCTGATGTGAAGTTTGGGACACCCCCTGAGAAGCCCCAACCTATTTCGGAGTATACAAGCGACTTAAGGCAACGGCTGAGTCAGATACACCAATTAGTGCAGAAACAAATAGACTCAGCCACTGATCGCATGAAAACCAGATATGACTTAATGGCAAACTCATCTGGTTTCCAGACGGACGACTTGGTTTGGCTATATAACCCCCGGCGTCGTAAAGGCAGATCTCCGAAGCTACAGCCGAATTGGGAAGGACCCTATAGAATCGTCAAACGGATCAACGATGTGGTATACCGGATACAAGAACACCAGAAACCTAGGGCAAAAATGAAAATTGTGCATCTGGACCGCCTTGCCCCATATTATCAGCAGGAAG
>OX940877.1:59040117-59050117 GCA_954870665.1 Stratiomys singularior
GCAACGAATAGAGTTTATGCTAAATGACCAATTAGCATCTTCTTTTCGTTTGCATAATGAAAAAGCGGAGCGCAACCGTAACATTTTGAAACGTCTAATAGATTCCGTTTTCTTTCTGGCGAAACAAGAACTTCCATTTAGAGGAAACAATGAAGAATCGACTTCTAATAATCGTGGAAATTTTATTGAAATAGTAAATTTTTTAAGTTTATACGATCCTTTGATAGAATCACATATAGCATCTCTTACGACCAATGCAGCTTTTTCTGGTCTATCAAACAGAATTCAAAATGATATAATAAGCGCAATAGGCACAGTAGTTAAAACTAGAATCAATTTAGAAATAACGAAAGCTCCATTCATTGCAATTATGGTCGACGAAACTCCGGATATTAGCCACCGTGAGCAATTATCGATCATTTTAAGATATACGTCAATTGACGAAATCAAAGAGAGATTCATTGAATTTTTAGATGTCAGTGATAGCCGCACAGCTGCAGTGCTTACTTCCTTAATTTTGCAACGGATGAATAATTTTAATATCGAAAATAAATTAATTGCACAATGTTACGATGGCGCTGCAGTTATGAGCCCACAAATTCGAGGCGTTCAAACTTTAATTCGGGAGAAGCATAAATCAGCGTTATTTGTTCCATGCTATGCGCACTCACTAAATCTTGTTTTGTCTAAAGCGGTTGAATTCATTCCAGAAATAAAAGTATTTTTTGCACACATAAGCAAAATCGCAACATTTTTTAATAACTCCACCAAAAGATCGAACCTTTTTGCTAAAATAGTTAAACGCCGTTTGCCTTCCGTTTCTAGCACTCGATGGCACTATCATTCGCGAATAATAAATGTTATTTTTGAAAATCGAAATGAAATAGCCGAGGTTTTCGATACAATTTCAAACGACTCGACCCATTGGGATGGCGATGATTCCTTAACTTTTTCCGATATTTATTCTGTAAAATTTTGCGACTCTGATTTTCAACTTATCTTTTAATTTTTTCCGAACTTTTTCAAGAACTGATGTGTTATTCAATCTTATTCAAGTAAAGTAGTAAATATTGCATATGCTAGTCAAAAAATTATAGAATTTGAAAACTGGGTTGAAAATGACTTTTCTCTTAAATTTGATGACTTTTATTTAGCTACCACGTCAGAGTATCAACCACCGAGAAAAAAAAGCAGAAATGCACTAGACCCTTTGCAAAACCTTCGAAGAATCTTCAGGGAAATCATAGACATTGTTCTTCAACAAATTCGTCAAAGATTTCAGAACTTTAGACAATTATTATTTTTAGAATTGCTCGAACCTAGCTACTTTTCTCAATTCAAACAAAATTTTCCAGAAAATAGTTTTCATTCACTTATAGAATATTATGGAGAGTTTTTCGATAACACCCAATTAAGAAATCAGCTGAAGGTAATCTATTCATCCGATGAGTTTAAAGACGCAAACGCGAATAAAATTCTTGCATATTTTCTAAGTCGCCCATATGTCGCTACAGGCTTTCAACAAATATGCACTTTAGCTAAATTAATAGCTACGATTCCAGTATCAGTAGCAACTGCAGAGAGGTCATTTTCAACATTGAAACGTTTGCATACATTTTTAAGAAATCACCAGTCTCAAGATCGACTTTCTGAACTCGCTTTAATTGCTGTCGAGAAAGAACTTCTGATACAGATGCGAAGAGAAAACGATTTTTTTGATAATATTATTAAAGAGTTTTTACGTAAGGAAAGGCGAATAGACTTAGAATATAAATAAAAACTTGTATTCGCTTAAAACAATACATTATTGAAGTTAATTTTTGTTTTATATTTCGATGGATCTGATTAAGTTATCAATTTTTTTGTATTTGTATTGTAAGTCTATCCGCAAATATATTTTATTCACTTGTCTGGTTTCTTCTATGAAGCGTAAAGCCGCTTGAATTAAATGTTTTTGAGGCTGTAATCATTCTAATATTCAGTCTATTAATATTTATTTCAAATGGATTGCTTGCCTATCAATAATTTTCACTGCACGTTACTGGTATCAATGTATGTATGTATGTATGTATGTATATATGTATATATGTATGTATGTATGTATGTACGTATGTATGTATGTATGTATGTATGTACGTATTTATGTATGCATGCATGTATGTTTGTATGCATGCATGTCTGTATGTATGTATGCATGTATGTGTGTATGTATGTATATAAGTATGTTTGTACGTATGTATGGTTGTTAGTTTATATTTATGTATGCATGTATGTAGGTATGTAGGCATGCATGTAGGTATGTATGTATATATGGATGTATATATGTGTGTATGTATGTATGTATGTATATATGTATGTATGTATGTATGTATGTATGTATGTATGTATGTATGTATGTATGAATGTATGTTTGTATGTATGTGTTCATGAACATATGAATGTATGTATGTATATATGTATGTATGTATGTATGTATGTATGAATGTATGTTTGTATGTATGTGTTCATGAATATATGAATGTATGCATGTATTTACGTATGTATGTTTGTATCTATGTATGTATGTAGGTATGTAGGTATGCATGTAGATATGTATGTATATATGTATGCATGTATGTATGTATGCATGTTTGTATGTATGTATGTATGTATGTGAACATTTAAGTATGTATGTATGTATGTATGTATGTATGTATGCATGTACGTATGTATGCATGTATGTATGTATGTATGTATGTATGCATGCCTGTCTGAATGTTTGTATGTATGTATGTGCGTATGTATGTATACATGTATGTATGCATGTATATATGTATGTATGTTTATATGTATGTATGTATGTATGTATGTATGTATGTATGTATGTATGGATGTATGTATGTATGTCTGTGTGTATGTATGTATGTATGCATGTATGTTTGTATGTATGAATGCATGTATGTATGTATGTATGTATGTCTGTGTGTATGTATGTATGTATGCATGTATGTTTGTATGTATGTATGTATGTATGTATGTATGTATGTATGTATGTATGTATGTATGCATGCATGTCTGTATGTACGTATGTATGTATTTGTGTATGTATGTATATATGTATGTTTGTACGTATGTATGGTTGTTAGTTTATATTTATGTATGCATGTATGTAGGTATGTAGGTATGCATGTAGGTATGTATGTATATATGTATGTATATATGTGTGTATATATGTATGTATGTATGTATATATGTATGTATGTATGTATGTATGTATGTATGTATGCATGTATGTTTGTATGCATGTGTTCATGAATATATGAATGTATGTATGTATTTATGTATGTATGCCTGTCTGTATGTATGTATGTATGTATGTGCGTATGTATGTAATTCTGTATGTATGCATGTATATATGTATGTATGTTTATATGTATGTATGTATATATGTATGTATATATGTATGTATGTATGTATGCGAGTATGTATGTACGTGTGTATGTATGTAGGTATGTAACTAGGTATGTATGTATGTATGTATTTATGTATGTATGTTGTATGTATGTATGTACGTATGTATGCATGTGTGTATGTATGTGTGTATGTATGTATGTATGCATGCCTGTCTGTATGTATGTATGTATGAATGTGCGTATGTATGTATATATGTATGTATTCATGTATATATGTATGTTTATATGTATGTATGTATGTATCAGTGACGTGCAGTGAAAATTATTGATAGGCAAGCAATCCATTTGAAATAAATATTAATAGACTGAATATTAGAATGATTACAGCCTCAAAAACATTTAATTCAAGCGGCTTTGCGCCTCATAGAAGAAACCAGACAAGTGAATAAAATATATTTGTGGATAGACTTACAATACAAATACAAAAAAATTGATAACTTAAGCAGATCCATCGAAATATAAAACAAAAATTAACTTCAATAATGGATTGTTTTAAGCGAATACAAATTTTTATTTATATTCTAAGTCTATTCGCCTTTCTTTACGTAAAAACTCTTTAGTAATATTATCAAAAAAATCGTTTTCTCTTCACATTTGTATCAGAAGTTCTTTCTCGACAGCAATTAAAGCGAGTTCAGAAAGTCGATCTTGAGACTGGCGATTTCTTAAAAATGTATGCAAACGTTTCAATGTTGAAAATGACCTCTCTGCAGTTGCTACTGATACTGGAATCGTAGCTATTAATTTAGCTAAAGTGCATATTTGTTGAAAGCCTGTAGCGACATATGGGCGACTTAGAAAATATGCAAGAATTTTATTCGCGTTTGCGTCTTTAAACTCATCGGATGAATAGATTACCTTCAGCTGATTTCTTAATTGGGTGTTATCGAAAAACTCTCCATAATATTCTATAAGTGAATGAAAACTATTTTCTGGAAAATTTTGTTTGAATTGAGAAAAGTAGCTAGGTTCGAGCAATTCTAAAAATAATAATTGTCTAAAGTTCTGAAATCTTTGACGAATTTGTTGAAGAACAATGTCTATGATTTCCCTGAAGATTCTTCGAAGGTTTTGCAAAGGGTCTAGTGCATTTCTGCTTTTTTTTCTCGGTGGTTGATACTCTGACGTGGTAGCTAAATAAAAATCATCAAATTTAAGAGAAAAGTCATTTTCAACCCAGTTTTCAAATTCTATAATTTTTTGACTAGCATATGCAATATTTACTACTTTACTTTGAATAAGATTGAATAATACATCAGTTCTTGAAAAAAGTTCGGAAAAAATTAAAAGATAAAGTTGAAAATCAGAGTCGCAAAATTTTACAGAATAAATATCGGAAAAAGTTAAGGAATCGCCATCCCAATGGGTCGAGTCGTTTGAAATTGTATCGAAAACCTCGGCTATTTCATTTCGATTTTCAAAAATAACATTTATTATTCGCGAATGATAGTGCCATCGAGTGCTAGAAACGGAAGGCAAACGGCGTTTAACTATTTTAGCAAAAAGGTTCGATCTTTTGGTGGAGTTATTAAAAAATGTTGCGATTTTGCTTATGTGTGCAAAAAATACTTTTATTTCTGGAATGAATTCAACCGCTTTAGACAAAACAAGATTTAGTGAGTGCGCATAGCATGGAACAAATAACGCTGATTTATGCTTCTCCCGAATTAAAGTTTGAACGCCTCGAATTTGTGGGCTCATAACTGCAGCGCCATCGTAACATTGTGCAATTAATTTATTTTCGATATTAAAATTATTCATCCGTTGCAAAATTAAGGAAGTAAGCACTGCAGCTGTGCGGCTATCACTGACATCTAAAAATTCAATGAATCTCTCTTTGATTTCGTCAATTGACGTATATCTTAAAATGATCGATAATTTCTCACGGTGGCTAATATCCGGAGTTTCGTCGACCATAATTGCAATGAATGGAGCTTTCGTTATTTCTAAATTGATTCTAGTTTTAACTACTGTGCCTATTGCGCTTATTATATCATTTTGAATTCTGTTTGATAGACCAGAAAAAGCTGCATTGGTCGTAAGAGATGCTATATGTGATTCTATCAATAATCGTAATAA
Organism: Stratiomys singularior; assembly: GCA_954870665.1. NCBI lineage: Eukaryota > Metazoa > Arthropoda > Insecta > Diptera > Stratiomyidae > Stratiomys > Stratiomys singularior. The sequence continues at coordinate 59,045,649 of OX940877.1, forward strand.
TCGTATAAACTTAAAAAATTTACTGTTTCAATAAAATTTCCACGATTATTAGAAGTCGATTCTTCATTGTTTCCTCTAAATGGAAGTTCTTGTTTCGCCAGAAAGAAAACGGAATCTATTAGACGTTTCAAAATGTTACGGTTGCGCTCCACTTTTTCATTATGCAAACGAAAAGAAGATGCTACTTGGTCATTTAGCATAAACTCTATTCGTTGCGATCCAAACGTATCTAATTTAATCAACGATTGCAAATGCTTCTCCGTACAAGAATGCCTTGCAGCTGATCCCGTAAAATTATTTAAGTCACTTAACCCTGCATTGTTCCAAACCGATCGTTCACTAGCAAAAAGGAGGCACGGCCAACAAAATAACTTGTTGGCTTTGCAGCTCCCCGTCAACCAAACGTACTTTTCATAATATTCTAAGTGAAACTTCCGTGTGAAATTTTTTGTTTTAAACTCTAAATTTAACTTTGGTTTCGGCCTATCGGAATTAACAATTTCTTTTTTCTTCGTGAAAGAAAGAGTTGAAAATGCCGAACTTAATAAAAAATCAGTCGCGCAACAAAATTCCGACGTAATGCGAAAAGAAAACTTACCAATTCTTAAAAACTGCCACTAAAATGAGCACTTAAACACAACGCGAGTTATATATCTATAATCGCTCTATTTACGGTTGAATAGTTGAAAACTATCGAAAATTACACTAGTACTCTCGTATGATTTCTTTTCAGAATGCAGAAAGTAACAATTTCAGTTAAAAGTGTTCTAATGGAAAAAAGCTTCATGCTCCAAGCTTCCCCACTTTTCTTTTTAATATTTTTCCTTATTCAAATATGAATATTTTCATTCATAAAGTGCAAAGAAAAGCTCATCAAATTAAAAGTTTACATTTCCTTGCAACATATTGCTGTTCGAAAAACTGAAATGCATATAAAATGCCCAAATACTACAAGCAACATTCTACATGGCAAGAAACAATCAGCTTCAAAAGCGGGTTCAACTTTGCTTGCCGTGCCCATATAAAATTCAGAACAAAGAGGAAAAAAAATTCCAGCCAATGTATGGCTAAATTCAAAGAAACATTTTCTTCATAATCTTCCCTATGCTTATACAATTTATTTGTCACTTTTTCCTTTCGGTTATTCGCTATATCAGCTAATATGCAAGGGTTGGCTAGTATAGCTTGATCTGGGGTCATTTTGATCGTTGTGTGGTATCTACTGTTATAATTGCTTACTGCTCTATGAACTTTTTATACAACAGTTAGATCTAATTTGCTCATGGAAACTAATTTTTCTTGTAGTGTACTATGAAATCTGTTAATGTCACTATTACATGTGTGGGTGTTAGGAGTAGTTAAGTGCAACTCTATTCCCTGTTCCATCAGAAAATCTTGAAGATTTATAGAACTGAACTCGTTATCTGCCACAAGTTTTGTGGGTTTTTGGAAATGTTTCTAATGTCTAATGTTTCAACCTTCTTTGTCCAATTTCTATTTGGCAAATGATAAGCGTACACTTTTTTTGTGAGTTTATCGGTTAATGTCAAAAGTGGTTGTTTTAAGAAGAATTAAATATCCATATGAAGAATTTGGTTGGGTTTCGTTGGAGTTTCACTAATTTTAAAGCGAGGTTTTATTGGTTTTCTTTCATATTTGGTTTCTAAGCATGTTTTACAATTGTTGATTACTTTAGTGATTTCTTTTATTAGGCTAGGGTAGTAAATTCTGTTTTTAAGTCTATGGTAAGGTTCAATTATACCACTATGAAGGCTTTCTTGGGTATGATAGAGGGATATCTGTTTCTGGGCTTCTTCTAGAGTCTTAATTTCGGTTGCTCGTAGAGTGCATTTGACAAATTTGATTCTTTTTTCTCGACCAAAAAGTTGTATTAGTAATCGTTGAATTATGTTAAACTGTTGGTATGATAATTCGGTGTAGATTCCTATTTTGCCCGGTACAATAAACCGTCTTAAAACACCAATCCAGTGTTCTCTGTTTCTTGTCATATCGATATAAATTATTCTACGATTCTGTAGCGTTTCCATTTCCTTTTCAACATTATATGTCAAAATAAGCTGTGTTTTGAATTCATTGACAATAGTTTCTGCAATAGGTATGTGATCAAGTTGTTGTTGTTCTTGAGAGTGAGCTGTTGCTTCGTCTGAAATTGCGTTTATTGTTTGATTATCAGCTAAACCATTTTAAGTGCTTCCGGGGATTCTACTCAAGAAATCTGCAACTTTGTTCTGCTTGCCTTTAAGATATTCAGCCTTTAAGATCTAAGCAACCATCTTTGGTTTCGTTGGCTGAATTCTTTTCCTGTATATTTTTTGTTCAAGTATTTAATAAGTAAGTGATCCGTGATTATTTTAAATCGATTACCCCATAAATAAGGGCGGAAGTAGGTCACAGACCATATAATAGCAAGGAACTCTTTATCCGTTGCAGAGTAGTTCCTTTCATGATTATTTAGTGTTCTGGAAGCATAGCAAACTGGCTGTCCGCCTTGGGTTAGGACTTCGCCCAACGCGTAGTTACTTGCGTCAGTACATAAAGTGAATGGCTTTGAAAAATCGGGGAACTTAAGTATAGGGTGTTTTGTAATACTTAATTTCAATGTCTCGAAAGCTTCAATATATTCAGGATCCTTAACGTTTATTTTTTTTTCCTTTTTTGAGGTATTTAATCATTGGGTTTGCTATTTTTGCGTAGTCCCTTACAAATTTCCTGTAAAAGCCTGTTACTCCCAAGAATCCCTTTAGTGGTTTATCTGAATGGGGAAGTGGATACTCTTGAATACACTTTATTTTGTTTGGGTTTGGTTTCATTCCCTCAGATGTCAGAACATGACCAAGAAACTATCTTTTATCTCTATAAACGTATCTTTTTTCATAAATGAGCACTTTTCAAATTGAATTTTTAAATTATGTGCTGCGAGTCTTTTGAAGATCAGCGTAAAAGAATGGATGTGCTCCTGCAAACTGGTTGAAAACACCAAAATGTCGTCCAAATAAACGATGCATATTTAATTAATATAATCGCGAAGAATATCATTCATTAAACGCTGAAAGGTTGCGGGCGCGTTTTTAAGCCCAAACGGCATCCTTAGATATTCATATAATCCACAAAGGGAAACAAAGGCTGTTTTTGGAATATCATGTGGGTGGACTTTTATCTGATGGTATCCTTTCGCCAAGTCTATAGAAGAGAAGTATTGGGCTCTTCCCAGTTTGTCCAGGATACTGTCTATGTTTGGCAGTGGGTATTTGTCGTCTACTTTTATTTCGTTGAGCTTCCTGTAGTCAACGCAAAGACGAAATTTTTGTTGCCCCGAATTGTCGATTTTCTTTGCAACAACGAAAATAGGAGAGGCGTACCTACTGTTTGATTTTCGGACGATACCCTGTTGTTCCATTTTCAGGACTTGTCTACGGACTTCCTCTTCGTGCTTAGGTGGAAGTCTGTACAATTTAGCATGCACAGGTTGTTCGGTGGTGGTTTTTATTTCATGACAAATTGAATCTGTATTTGTTAATTCATCCCCCTCTATGTAAATTAAACGTTTGAATTTGTCTAATAATTTTCTTATTTCTTTTTGTTCTTCTTGATTTAGGTGACTCAAATCCACCTCTTTATCACTAGAGTTAAGTACAAAACACTCAAAAATTTCTGTATTTTTGTGTAAATAAATAGGTATTGTGCTTCCATTGTTCAAAATAAACTGTTTATTGTCGAAATAAATTTTTTTACATATTTTACCCAAAACGTCCATACCGACCAAGATGTCGTATGGCTTGTTACCCAAATCACGAATGTACCATCTAGTAGCACCTTTTGAACTATAATTAAATTCTATTGGTATTTTGGTGATCACTTGGTCAACTATTTCAGTGGTTACGTTATTGATTGTTTGGAGGTTCATTTTAACTTTTTTGCATAACTTAAATTTATTACAATTAACTTTTAGTTAGGAGGAATTAATTATGCTCATGGTCGAACCGGTGTCAACCAAACATTTGTATTTTGTATCTTCGATTGTAAGATCCATAAATATTTTGTCTCCGAGGATTAAACTAGAAAAAACTCGGGTTCTATATTATGAATTTCTTCTTTTTTATGTATTTCAGGATCTCCATTGCTAATCTGCTCTATGTCCATCGGTTCAGGTTGTTGATACGCATTCCTGAACTGACCAGACGGATTGAATGTGTTCCTTCGATATTGTCCTGGTAACTGATTAGAATTTGAAATATTTTGCCTGTATTGTTCCGATTTGATATTATTATGGTACCTGTTTTGGTCAAAGTTAGGATCCAAACTACGGTTATTATTTTGAGATTTATTGTTTCCGTGTTTGGTTGTGTGTTTGTCTGATTGTGTATATTTTTTGTCTGTTATCAAGTATTCTTTTTCTAAGTTTCCCTCAACAAATCCCACATATGAGTACAAAATCAATTTTGATTCTT
>OX940877.1:59057617-59100117 GCA_954870665.1 Stratiomys singularior
ATATACCGGGATTAACGACATTTACCTTTGGCACTTTGATTGATTCTATTATATTTAACAATTCTTCTTTCACAATTTTAAGCTTATACTGAGTAACTAGAGCCAAAGAGTAGTAGAGCTGAGTAACTAGAGCGCCTTTTCGAGAGGACGAGCCTCTCTAAGGCTATTAATTATTTCATTCGTTACATTGGTTATTCTATTTATTCTCTCATTAAATGCTTGGTTAATAAATACTTGCTGATTATTATTTGTTATCAATTCATTTGATTTTCCTTGAAGGAGGACTAAATCATCATAATCGGGGCTGCCCGCAATCCACTTCCAAGCCTTTCCTTAAACATTTTAGAGACCGTTTTTGTCTTGTATAATATTGTCTCTAATATATATAATATATTAATATATAATTAATATTATATAATAAACTAATATAATAATATATAATATTGTCTCTAATATAATAATTTGTCTCTAATATTTCCATAAAGGCTTTTGATCTGTTCCAACTCGTGTGCCAGGAGGGGGTAAAAAGAATTGTGCGGATCGATGTGGTCCTTCAGGGTGAGTGCAGTGTTGGATATGAATATGGGATACTGTTCGGTGCGGAATACGTGGACCAATTTGATATTGCCGTTTTGTACTTTGGTGACGCCCATTTTTACGGCTACCAGTAGCGAGTTGAAATAATGAATAATTTGGATTTCCGAAACGGTGTGTTGGATAAGCAGTCTGAAAAAGTAAGATCATTTCTTAATATCGCTTTTGTGAATCGATCTCCCGCTTTCCGTGACAATTAATGTTGGTTTATTTTCTTTTACAATTTCTTTCTTAAAACGAGGTGTTAACTTTGAACCTAATCTTTTATTGTTTTTTACATAAATTACTTGTCCTATTTCATACTGTTTAATTTCTTTTCTATTTTTGTTATGGAATCTCAAATCATCGTCTTGTCTTTTCTTTAATACTTCCATATTTTCTTTTCTAGACTGTTCTATTTGGTAAGAATCAGAGGAAACTGTTCTTCCATAAAACATTTCAACAGGTTTTATACCCGCTACCGAATGGATTGTGTAATTATATTGCATTATCGAACGTTCTAGCAGTTCTTCAAAACTTCGATGAATACCATCCTTCTTTAGACATCTCAACATTTCTGATAACGTAGAATGAAACCTTTCGATCTGACCATTCACTTCGCTCTTGTAGGCGGGCGTTCGGTAAATATTGATTTGTAGCTGATCTTGCATCATGAACACGATAGAACTTGAGTTTAACGACTTTTCACCATCTATTACTACGCATTTGGGAATCCCATAGAATATTAAGAGTTCTCTCAGGGGGGCACGTATGTCTTCCGCAGCTCTAGATTTAATAATTCGGGCATGTACCAATTTAGAGAACTTATCAATCGCCGTCAATATTAGGCGTTTCTCTGTGGAGTAAATATCTAGGTGAATTATGTGGCCTGATATTCTGGAATAGGCGTGGGTCTTAAGGCTGGCCGATTAGGGTGCCGATCATACTTGTTTTAGAGACATGTCCTGCATTGCTTAACAATAGTTTTGATCTTTGCGCTCATTTTAGGGAAATAAAACTTTTCGAGTATTTGCAGGCGGTTTTCGCTGGCATTTCTATGCGCTCGGTTGTGGAATCTAAGGATAACTTCTTCTTGTTCGAATTCGCTGGTAATATCCATCACTTCTCTTTGCGTAAAACGGACCCGGTAACTACGAAAATAAGGTGGATACAATTCCTGAATAAAACCCATAACTGGTTTTTCGGCTTTAATACCATTAATAACGTCAGGATTGAGATACCTTTTGAATAATCCAATTAGGTTTTCCCTCGTGTACTGAGGTTCCGTAATGACGTGTCGATAGTAATTTGTAAAGGGTTTTTCCAGCTTATATTCAGTCATTGGACCGGTTTTTAGAATGATTTGTGTTCTAAACGCGTTTATGGGCGTTTCGACTGAAGGTATTAGATCATGTCCGGAACTTTGATCGCTGTGAACACTTCCAGAGAGTGCGTTGACATTGGTTCGTAAGGGAGGTCTGGAAAGAGCGTCAGCAACTACATTGGCTCCTCCCGGTTTATAGTGAAGCTCGTAGTTGTACTCTTCGAGAATAGGTTTCCATCGCTTGAGCTTCAAGTTAGTGTTTTTGTTACTCAAGGCATAGGTCAGCGGTTGGTGATCCGTGAAAATAATGATCTTCCTAGTTCCGTAAAGGAAATTTCTAAGGGACTTAAGTGCCCAAATTATCTCCTCTCATTTGTAGCGAATTATTCCTCAGTCTTGCTTAGTGTACGCGAGAGGAACATTATAGGTCTACCCTGCTGGGATAAGACAGCACCCAGTGCGTCCTGTGACGCATCTGTGGTGAGCTCGAATTCCTTATCAAAATTAGGGTAGTGTAAGATGGCATCTTGGGAGGTCAAGGAATTTTTTAGCTGCTTAAAAGCTTCTAGTGCCTTTTCGTCTAGTTGGATTTTGATTTTACTCGACATATTCTTCGACACCCTTCCTTCCTTACCCCTTAAGAGTGATGTTAGAGGGTGCGCGATTTTGGCAAAGTCAACAATAAAGCGTCTATAATAACTAGCCATATCTAAAAAGGACCTAAGCTCTTTTAGGTTGGTCGGTGGAGGAAAGTTTGTAATTGCTTCTACCTTTCGGGGGTTAGCCTTTATGCCATCTTGCGATATAAAAAACCTAAGAATTCCATGGATTTCTTTAAAAACTCACACTTGTCGACTTGAACCTTGAGGTTCGCCTCTTTCAGCGTTTGAAATACGAGATCTAAATTCTTGAGATGCTCTTTCTCATTTTTACCGTAGATTACAATATCATCAATGAAGACTTCGCATCTTTCTCCAACATTTTTCCTTAATATATCGTCTAAAGCTGCGTTGAGGTGCGTTTCTAAGTCCAAAGGTGAGGCGATTGAATTCATATTTAGCGTTATTTATCGAAAATGCAGTCTTTTTAGTATCTTCTGGCTTAAGTGGTATCTGATGAAAACCGCTTTTAAGATCGATTACGGTAAAGTATTCATTGTTTCCTAGGTTAGCTAGGATTCCATTTATTTCGGGAATGGGGTACTGTTGCGGAATTGTTACCGAGTTTAGCTTCCTAAAATCTACTACTAGTCTATACTTTTGCTCGCCCCAAGCATCTGCCTTCTTTGGTACGACCCATATTGGTGCATTATATGTAGATTTAGAAGGTTTTATTATCCCGTCTTTCAATAATTTATCTATTTCCTTTTCGACGAAGGGTTTTAATGCTCTACGGTAAGGATATGGTCTAACATACACGGGGTTTTCATCTGTGGTCCTAATTTCTCCAATTACATTCGTGGTTTAAGTGAGTTTATCATCTGGTTCCGAAAATAGTTCAGAATGTTTTCGCAGAATGTTCATTAATCTATCGACCTGATCTTCAGACAAATGTTCAACTCTAAGATTTTAACCGATTGCAAGGTTTGTGGCTTTATTGGGATTTTAATTTTGTTCAGGATGGTAAGGCAATTTTCTGATGCGTAGATTACTGCTCGAAGTATCTTTAAGCTATCATTACCCAAAATGCCATGAAACGACGTTAGATTTGGCATAATAAAAAATTTAAAATTAGGGGTGGAAGGTCCAAAAAGATTTACCATAGCATGGTGGGATATTTTCACATTACCTCCAACGGAATTAACCATAAACGGAATTTTATTGGGAACCGGATTTTTAATGCACGTCTGCTGAATATAATTCTTGTTGGATCCCGTATCAATTAAAAATTTCAGGATCTTTCCGCTCTTCGCTCTATATTCGAAATAAGGTAGCGAAGAGCTTGCGAACCTAAAAAATGGATATCTTGGAAATCGTCAACTTTGTGGATATCTTTAGCATCGAATTTCTCATCTTCCATATATTCACTAAGTGTTTGTCCACCCATTTCATTTTCAGATCTCACTACAGTTTGGTAATTTCCATCGCTAGATTGTGTATGAAAATTGCGCTGTTGTTTGGATGGAGGCTGCGCCTGTATGGATGCGGGTCTAGATATAAAATATCTTTTTGGAGCGAATCCTGATGGTTTGGGTGATGGCCGGTTCCGATAGTTTACGAATTGGGAACGAATGGATCTGTCCACTTCCATTGGTTCGGGCCTAGGTTGAGGTTTAGGTGGTAATCGTGGGGACTGATAGTACTGGGGTCCATGCGGCTGTGGATTAAGATAGTGCATTCGACGATTGGTATAGAAAGGGTACTGAGATTGGTAAGGGCTGGTGTTAGTGGAGGCATGTTGTTTATAATACTGCGGGAATTGAATTCCAGGATAGGAGATATTTCTGGGAAACGAAGGAGGAGATGCCGGATGGTTTCTTGGTTTAGGTGATAGGGGGGGTGCAGCGTTGTTAGGCATGCGACGCACCATATTGTTAGAGCTATTGGCGTATTGTGTCCTATATTCAACATTTTCCAATTTCAGGCACAAATGTAATGCCTGCGGTAAATCAGAAGGTTCGCGCATACTCAATAGTTTAGGGAGGTCGCCCTTTAAACCCCGAATGAATGTATCCAATGCCTTGTCTCGATAGGATTGCACCATCATATTCATTGCTTCCACTCCCATCTCCATGGAAGAGATCTTATTCAGAATCAATGAGAGATCCTGGTAGACTCTTTGATAAAAACCTTGTACGGTGTCATGTCCCTGTACAAGTGCGATCATCTGATACTCCAAAGTCCCCAAATCTCGCTTATCAGCATAATGGATGGTAAGTCGTCTAGAAATTAATTCCTAATTTAGTGGTGTATTGTACGACTCCAATACCGTATCCGCCTGTCCAGTTATTTTATTTCTGATCACATTGAGAATACCGTAGTATTTAGGTGATCCCTTCTGATGCTCGTAGATGTTTAGCACTCTTTCCACACCTTTCTTCTGTGAACTGAATTCTCCAGGCTGACCCGAGAATTCCTTTAAACACTTCACTACGTCAGGTATTTTATCCATCTCGGATATATTCTCCATTTGATCAGGATCAATGCGCTGATCTATTTCGGCTCTTAAATCCGCGTCTGGATTTCAAATAGAGCTCACAATGGTAGGACACTCCTGTAGAAGTATCCCTCTAACTAGATGCGCAATATGCTCCACACTTAGTTCTTCTTGTGCTCCTATTCCCTCTGGAATGGGGGGAAGGTCTTGCGGATATTGATCCAGCAAAAGACGAGGGGGCCTAATCAGAATATTTTCTCGTGACATGATGTTCAGTTTAATATTATTCCGTGCAAAAAATAGCTTCTTTTCTTTCAAAGAACTGACAAAGGTTTCACTCTAGGCACCAGGCACTATTTTTTATCACTCTACACAAACACTGCTAGAAAATTTTTCTTTAAATAATAAATTTAATTAAATATTATTCTGCTATTAAAAGCAAACGCATAAATTTCCTTTTTTCTTTATGTGGACAGTAAAAATATTATTTCATATAGTAAAAAATGTAATGGCTAAATAAATATATGGAAAATATATATTTGTTTTTAAATGTAATGGTTAAGTAAATATACGCAAATTTAAAAATTGCAAATGTTAAATATATGTAATTTCCTTACAAATAAGGTATGAAGATCATTGCCAATGCGTTCGATTTGGTCTGCTACTCTAGCAATTCGATTGTTGTCCTTATTGCTGTCTTTGGTTTTTCTTGCCGAAGCGGCTGTTAGAACTGCGTTTTGCGTGTCTGCTACTTCGGGGCCTCCTTTCTTCGGACTTAGGTGGTTTTGATCGGCGATAGAACTTTTCACTAATCACTGACTTGACCGTACTTCTTTTAACGTTCGTGTTATGGCACTTTCGTTAATTTGTCACGGTCCCTGCTCGGGCGCCAATTAAATCACCAAGGAGCAAATTTGGTAAAAAAATACAACTTTATTGTTTGAACTCTAACCATCGAATGACTTAGTTTCCTAAATTAACTAACTCCTCACCTTCTAGTTGCTGATCCCGCACAATGTGATTCCACATTTGATGGGTCGCACAGGTGTAAAGTTCTCCAAATCTCGACACATGCCGAAAACGCCTCAAATGCACTTTTGATGGGAACGGAAAAGTGCAATGCTTTTGATGGGAAGAAAAAGTGCAATGCTTTTGATGGGAAGAAAAAGTGCAATTCGTGCAAAACTGCTGGGAAAATTTATCATCGGTTGAAGATGATGATCTGTGCGTTAACTTATATCTGTATGTATGTATGTATGTATGTAAGCATGCATGTATGTATGTATGTATACATATATGTATGTATGTATGTATGTATGTCTGTATGTATGTATGAATGTATGTATGCATGCACGCATGTTTGTATGTATGTATGTGTGTGTTTATGTATGTATGTATGTATGTACGTATGTATGTATGTATGTATGTATGTATGTATGTATGTATGAATGTATGTAGATATGTATGTAAGTAGGTATGAGTGTATGAATGTATGTATGTATGTATGCATGTATTGTAGGTATGTATATATATATGTATGTATTTTGGGTAGCTTGGGTCCGCCGGGCCTTGCTTCGTTGATCTCGAGGACGCGTTTCGGCTGCATACAGCCATCTTCAGCTCGTTCTAATGTCTTTGTTGCGGTGTCCATCTTTTTATATATGAAACTTTTTTCGGAGGGGTAGGTCTGGTTAATTAGGTGTTAACGAGGGTCATTAAGTTTGGGTCTTTTCAGGATCGTGGGATTATCGTTGTCGGGTTCGTCGCGTTTTCTTTTTTTGACAAGGATTGGGTCGAGGACTGAAAATATTGTGTCGGAGTTGGTCATTATTTGTTCGTTGATTATATTTCCGTGGGTTTTTTTGTGTTTGTAGATCTCTAATTTCTTTAGTACGTCAAGTCGAAGTCCCTTCTTTTGTTTGTGTAGTAGCGTCATTGAGTTTGCATTGGTATCGGGTTCGTGTGTGTGATTCTGTAGGTGTGTTGCGTAGTTGGAGTCTACTTTGTTATGTGTAAACGAACGTATGTGCTCCTTATATCTAGTTGTTAGTTTCCGTGTCGTTTTTCCTATGTATACCATGTCGCAGTCCCTGCATGTTAGTTTGTATATGCCGCTGTTGTTGTATGTTGGTGTGCTGTTGGGCTTCGTTGTTAGTTTGTTTCCGATGTTGTTGTTTGTTTTGAACGCGGTATTTATTTTGTATTTATTAAAGAAGCTTGCTAGCTGGTATGTCTCCTTGCCTACGTACGTCAATGTGGTCCATTTGTGTGCTTCGTTCGGTTCGTCTGATGGTTGGCGTTTCTTCGTCTTTTGCTGTGCAATCAGTTTGTTTATATCACGTTTCCTGTATCCGTTATTGTCGGCTATCTTATATATGTTGTTCAATTCGTCGGTGTAGTCGCTGGAATTCATAGGGATGGAGTGTAGTCTCTGCACCATTGATCTGTATGCTGCTAGTTTGTGTTGGATGGGATGGTTAGATGAAGCGTGTATGGTGTGATCCGTAGTAGTCGGTTTTCTGTAAATTTTGTGTTCCGAATAACCATCATACGCAGAGAAGCCTGTATGTATGTAAGCATGCATGCAGGTATGTATGTATGTACGTATAAATATATGTATGTATGTATGTATATATGTATGTATGTATGTATGTATGTATGAATGTATGTATGTATGAATGTGGGTATGTATATATTTAAGTATGTGTGTATGTATTGTATGTATGAATGCATATATGTATGTATGCATGTATGTGTGAAAGTATGTGTGTATGCATATATTGTATGTATAAGTGTATGTATGTATGTCTGTATGTATGTATGTGCGTATGAATATATGTACGTATGTATCTGTGTGTGTATGTAAAGATTTATGTATGTATGTGTGTATGCATGCATGTTTGGTTGTATGTATGTAAGTATGTATGTATGTATGTATGTATGTATGTATGTATGTATGTATGTATGTGTGTATGTATATATGAATGTATATGTGAATGTATGCATGCATGTATGTATGTATGTGTGTGTGTGTATGTTTGTATGTTTGTATTTATGTTTGTATGGATGTATGTATGAATTTATGTATATATGTATGTAAGTAGGTATGTGTGAACGTATGTATTTACGTATGTTACATGTATTGTATGTATGTATATATGTATGTATGTATATATGTATGTATGTATGTAAGTATGTATGTATGTATGTATGTATGTAATTATGTCTGTATGAATATTTTTTACGTGTCTTGTATGTATGATTATATGTATGTATGTATGTATGTATTTATGTATGTATGTATGTATGTATGTATGTATGTATGTATGTATGTATGCATGTATGTATGTTTGTGTGTATGTATGTATGTATGTAGGTATCTATGTTTGTATGTATGTATGTATGTATGGATGTATGAATGTACGCATGCTAGTATGTATGTGTGTATATATGTATGTATGCATGTATGTATGTATTTATGTATGTATGAATGTATGTATGTAAATGTGTCTGCATGTATACATGTATGTATGTATGTATGTATGTATGTATGTATGTATGTATGTATGTATGTATGTATGTATGTATGTATGCATGTATTGTATGTGTCTCTAGGTAGCTTGGGGCTGCCGGGTCTTGCTTCGTGGGTCTCGAGGACGCGTTTCGGCTGCATACAGCCATCTTCAGCACGTTCTGTATGGATTTATGTTTACATGTATGTATGTATGAAGTTATGTATATATGTATGTAAGTAGCTATGTGTGTACGTATATATGTATGTATGTAAGTTACATGTATTGTATGTATGTACATATGTATGTATGTATAGATGTATGTATGTATGTACGTATGTATGTAAGAATGTATGTATGCATGTATGTATGTATTTATGAATGTATGTATGTATGTTTATATGTATGTATGTATATATATATGTATGTATGTATGTATGTATGTATGTATGCATCAATGTATGTATGTGTGCATGTATGTATATTTGTGTGTATGTATGTATGTATGTATGTATGTATGTATATATGTGTGTATGTATGTATGTATGTATGTACGTATGTATGTATGTATGTGTGAATGTATTTATGTATGTATGTATGTATGTTTCATGTATTGTATGTATGTATATATGTATGTTTGTATTTATGTATGTTTGTATGTATGTATGTATCGATATATTTATGCATGTAGGTATGTATGCATGTATGTATGTATGTATGCATGCATGTATTTATGTTTGTATGTGTGTATGTATGTATGTATGTATGCATGTGTGTATGTATTGTATGTATGTATGCATGTATGTATGTATGTATGTAGGTATGTCTGTATGAATGTATGTATTTATGTATGCATGTATGTGTGTATGTATGTATATATGTATGTATGTATATATGTATGTATGTATGTATGTATGTATATATGTATGTATGTATGTCTGTATGTATATATGTATGTGTGCAGGTATGTACGTATGTATGTATGTATGTATGTGAGTATGCATGTATTTTACGTATGTATATATGTCTGTATGTATGTATGTTTGTATATATATAGTTATGTATGCATGTATGTATGTATTGTATGTATGCATGTATGTATGAAGGTATGTATGTATTTATGTATGTATGTATGTATGTTACATGTATTGTATGTGTGTAGATATGTATGTATGCAAGTAGGTATGTACGTTTGTATGTATGTGTGTATCTATGTATGTATGTATGTATGTATGTATGTATGTATGTATGTATGAATGCATGTATTGTATAAATGTATATATGTATGTATGTATATATGTATGTATGTATGGATGTATGTAGGTAGCTATGTATGTATGAATGTATGAATGTATGTATGCGTGTATGTATGTATGTATGTATGTATGTATGTATTGTATGTCTGTATATCTGTATGTATGTATGTATGTATGTATGTATGTATGTATGTATGTATGTATGTATGTATGTATTTATTTATGTATGTATGTATGTATGTATGTATGTATTTATTTATGTATGTATGTATGTATGTAGCTATGTATGTATATATATCTGTATGCATGTAGGTAGGTATGTATGTATGTATGTTTGGATGTATGTATGCATGTATGTATGTATTTATGTATGTATGTTTGTATGTATGTATGTATGTATAAATGTTTGTTTGTATGTATTTATGTATGTATGTGGGTATGAATGTATGTATGCATGTATGTATGTATGTGTGTATGTATGTATGAATTGTTACACTTTAAATCTGTTGGTTGGCCTTGAGCTCCCAGCCTTCAACACAAATCGCTGGGGAAAGTGCTGGGCTCGATGCACCCCCACGGTCGTTCTTTGTTCGGAGAGATAACGGCCGGGGCCCTCGGTCCCGGTAGGTCCGTCGGAGACGGGCGTGGGCGCCACTCGCTTTACCGAGCCCCGAAACGTCGCCAAGCGAGAATGCGACGAGACCACTCTCCTCGTAGGGAACCTCCACACTCACCCGGAAGCCGTCCGATCCTGAAAGAAAACGTAAACTAAAAGAAGGAAAAACAAAACAACCTGGAACAAGACCGACAACCGTCCGCGTTGCTTCTGAGTAACCAGCGGAAGAGAAACTCGTGGTGATTAGACTCTAGTTTAATTTATTAGACACTACGGTATTGTGTTTTTTTTTTGTTTTGATAGGCTAATTCTAATAATACTGATCCTAATATACTAATAATCCAAAAGCTTAACTCTACACTATTTAACACTACGATTCTATTACTTGTGCGACGGTGGCCACCCTCGCGGTTCTCCTTCGTACTTCCGTCCGCTGCACTGCACCTTCGCTGCGCTCCGAGCCCCGTTACCAGTATCCTGGCGTTCACTGCGCACTGCACCGCCTCAATACTTCGGACCCTCCAGGAATCGCACTTCCACGTAATTTCCACCCGTCAATAACTCGGTCACTCTCGTGATCGGGCCACTCCACCACGTCCGACAATACTCAACGCTTTAGTTTTCCTTTTAAGATCGCTTTCCTCAGCGCGCACTAACTACTACGACAATAATCAAAGTTTTAATTTCCACAGATCGCATTCTGCGTCGCGCACTAAATATATTCACGTTTTCGTTTTCTGAGGAATCGCATTCCTATTAACTCCGCGTCCGACAATACTCAACGTTCTGTCTCGCGGCTATCACCAGGAAAAAAAGAGGTCCACCGTTGTTTTGCCACTACCTTTTAATACCCTGCATTTAGCGGGTTTGAGGTCCTCCCGCTGCGGCCATTCACCCTTCGATCGATGACCCACCCGAGCTTTGAACCATTCGCCGGAATCGCTGTAATTATGATGCGGCGAATTCCACCATCCACAGTGGACCGCATCACCCTTCACCGCAACTGCCGGCTGACAGGTAACTTGTGACAACTACTTTGTTTATGTGTGTTTAAGTTTGTGGGATTGTTTATTTGTTTAATTATTTATTACGCGTTCATTGCCGCGGCGGTTCGTGATATGGGGGAAAACGATATGGAGGTGTCCTCCGAGCGGTTTGCGATGTTTCAGTTTGTGTTTGTGTTTTAAGTTTAAGTTTGTGTTTTAAGTTTAAGTTTGTGTTTGTTTATTTATTTATTAAATGTCCATTGCCGCGACTGTTCATCATATGGAGGTAAGTACCTGTTTTGTTATGTGTCCATGGCCCCTTACGCCCAGCCACAGTTCGCGAATCGCGAGAGGGAGCCAGATTCGCGGCTAAGGGTGTTGCTCGGTTTCTCGGTTGTGTCGGTTTCATTAGTCGGCATACAATTGGTTGAGCTGGTTCCGGTAGCTCCTTATTCTGAAGTTGGTGTCGGTGGATCCTTGCGCTGCTCGCTAGCTTCCATCAACAAGATCAACAAGTGACCACGTATGACTCGTCCGTTGATTCGCTGCTACCCTTACAAACTAACTATCATTCTATAATTTTACTATTCTATAAATTCAATTACTTCATTTCTTATAAATTCAAACACAATTCCCGTGTTAGCTTCTATGAGTTAGTCCTATCCCTTAAGGTTACAATATTCCGGTTAATTACTGAATAACTTTAATTTAACTTCCTATAAGTTTCTCTTCGCGCATTTCGTTAACGAGCAACAAATTCAACTCCTACTTGGCGGATTAACGGAGAGCAGTGGTTTTGCTTGTTTACTTCATTCGTCATTTACATTACTTCCGGAAGACGCGTTCGCCGGTTTCTTTGCGTTGTGGAAGCTTCCCCGAGGGCAGCGAACCCACACCGTAACACTCCCCCCTGCTTTAAGTGGATTTCCCCGAAATTCACTAGTATCTAATATTCGCAGTAATGGTACATAATAATTTTTTTTGTGTGTTTTAGGTGATGGCACTCCACAACGACTCGCCCACGAGAAGGAAAGAAAAACTGAAGAAAACAAAAACCAGAAAAGGGAGAAAAAAACTAAAGGAGAACAGGAAAATGGGGAAGAAGGAATAAAAGAAAAGAACAAAAGAAACTCTCGACCTGCAGCATACCGAAAGGCCAACTATGACGGTAAAATTTCCATTTACACTAAACGAACGATCAGTTGTCCTGTCTTGGTGTATTAGTCTCGTCACTCCCTCGCATGTAACCCTTATGTCTTCCTCACGCACGTGTAGCCTCTCACGTCAACTACGCGTTACTACCCTTTTGTGGTAGTTACACCACGCCTCAAGCGACATAAGATTTAAGGTCTTTTGCGTCCCAGGTGCCCGCATCCTGGTTCCTTCCGTCCAGCAACTCAAACATAGCTGGGGACACCCGCTTTTCTACCTTGAAAGGGCCCAGGTACTCCGGGGCCAATTTAGCGGGATAATAATGGGCAGCCGCTGATATCTCATGATTTCGCCGCCACACCAAATCATTTGGACGGAAGGGAGGAGGTCTCTTCCGTAGGTTGTATCGTTGTACACTCTTCCTCGCAGCTTCCTTCAAGTGTTTTAGTACTTCTTCTCTCACTTCACCGAGCTTCTTGGCCCTCTCCGCCAGGTTCTGTATCGTTTTCTCCCCATCTGGTGGCTTCGGTTCCTTCCGTGTTGTTACCATCTCCCGACCAAAGGTAAGGAAATAGGGTGTACTCCCCATTGCTTCATGGGTGTAGGTGCGTAGCGCACACCCAATTTTTGCTAGATGCAAATCCCATTTCCGATGGTTGCCCCTACATAGGCCCTCAGCATTCGTTTGATGGTTTAATTGATCCGCTCAGCGGGATTGGCCTGGGGATGGTAAAACGATGTAAACTGGATATTACCACCATATCCTGTCACCAACTGGTCCAGTTCCTTTGATCTGAATTGTACCCCATTGTCGCAGATGACCAACGCGGGGATTCCAAACACCAGGAAAACCCGTTCCTCCAATATCTTCGCTACTTGCGATGCAGTCGCTTGCCTGAGAGGAAAAACCAAAGGCATCTTGGTGAAGTAATCAACTACAGTCAATATCTGGGTGTTCCCCTGTGATGACCGTGGCAAGGGTCCCACCAAGTCCACACATATTATTTCCCAAGGTTCCTTTGCCTGGCCAGCCCGGGAGGACATCGACCCATACGGTGGTCTCCTCTCAACCTTGGTCGCCTGACAGACCTTACATCGGGTTACATACCGACGAACATCTGATCTCCTTTTCGGCCAGTAGAAACGTTGTGCTATCCGACCGTACGTTCCGCTTATCCCCATGTGACCCGCCGTGGTATCGTCTTGATACTGCTGCAAGACTGTAGGCCGTTCAGTCTTCGGTACCACCAGTTTCTAAGTATTGCCACGCAATTCCGCATATCGGCCTGGAAGATTCCGCCATAACCCCCTTCCCTCGATACGCCAATCCGGGAACCTCCCGGGATTCTTCATTACCTTGGCCCGCATGCCATCCAACCATCGATCCCCTGAGTGTACCTCCTCTGACGCTTCGATCACGGGAAGTGCTCGCGACAGAGCACCGGGGACCAGATGCTCCTTTCCCTTGCGGTGAACAACATCATAATCGAACTGTTGTAGCCTTACAGCCCAGCGGGCCAACCGACCATTTGGGTCTCGCAGGTTATTCAGCCACACCAGTGAGTGGTGGTCCGTAATTACCGTGAAGCGTGTCCCTTCCAAGTACGGATGCACTCTACTTTCTCCGGGTCGACGTACAGTCCACTCTCGTCTACCACATATCCCAGGTATCTCAGCTGGGGCGGACAAAACTCGCATTTCTCCCGAGATACCCGTAACCCAGCGTCCCGCAATCGTGATAACACTACCCGAAGAATCTCCAAGTGTTTTTCGAAGCTCTCTGTAACCACTATCACGTCGTCCAGATATACAAACACGTATGGCTCCAGGTCCTGACCCAGAATTCGATCCATAAAACGCTGCCATGTAGTCGGAGCATTGTGCAACCCGAAAGGCATCCGGTTGAAATGGAATAGACCCCGACCGGGTACCGTGAAGGCAGTCAGTGGTTTAGACTCTTCAGCCATGGGGATCTGCCAATAGGCTGACTTGATGTCCAGGGAGGATAGATAACGCGCGGCTCGAAGTTTGTCTAGCGTGGCCGAAATGTAAGGCAATGGGTAGGCGTCCCGTTCCGATACGCTGTTCAGTTTCCGAAAGTCCACGCAGAACCGGAATTCGCCATCCATCTTCTTCACAAGCAGAATAGGTGATGACCACGGACTCCCGGAAGGCTCCACCACTCCCAACCGCAGCATCTCGTCCAACTCCTCGCTGATGTGTGCTTGTACTACTGGAGACACCGGATAGTAGCATTGTTTAATGGGCTCAGAAGAGGTCCTGATAACGTGTTCCACCCCTCTCGCACAGCCTAGGCCCTCCCGCATCAGGTTGAACTCCTCCCCAATCAGCATCTTAAGGCGGGCCCCATCCTGTGGGCTCAATCTTGGCTTTAGCTGCAATGAGTCACAGGCAGCTAGTGCCGTGAATTCCCAAGACTCCCTGCCAAGATCCAAGACGATCCGGAATGCCCGTAAAAAGTCGACCCCTAGGATGATTGCTTGTGGAATTGCGGACACCACCAGAATCTGCATCCATTTGGTTACCCCCTTTACCGTCACTGGTGCCCAGATCTCCCCCTCGGTCGGTACGCAGCCACTATCCGCTAAACGTATGGCTGAATGCTTCGCCTCCCGAAGTTCCAGCCCTTGCGCACGCAACACTTCCCAACCAGGTCCCCCGATAATGGTATGGGTCGCCCCCGAATCCACCAACCCCACCAAAGCTTGCCCAGAAATATTCACCTATAAATGCGGACGGTTATCCGCTACCGCCTCCTGTAGTGCAAAATCTACCCTGCTTTCCCTTGCGGCTGGTGAACTCCGTTTCCTCGCACACTCTACGCCGCCTAGTGGGTACGGTTCCCGTTTCCCGGTTGTCTTTTACTCTCACCCTGGTAGGGCTCACGTTTTCCCGCAGGTTTTTGCTTTGGACAACCTGGACACGTCGCTCTACTCACGCTAACGCGGCCACAACCAAAGCCCTTCTGGGGCTCGCCACAGGTCCTGGATGTATGCCCTGAACCCTTGCAGTTCCAGCAGCGGATTTCTCTAGAGACATCTCGTAATGCGGCAACCATTCTCCTCCATTCACCTCGCAGTACGCTAAGTCTGGTTCTAACAGTCGCTGGCTCCAGCGGTTTGGCGGAGGAATGAAGGCCTCAACTCTTGCTCTTGTAGTTTTGAGCCTCCTTCCTAGTTCCACGAGTTGCGCCACCGAAGAGACTGATACCAAGCTAAGCTGGGTTTGATAAAAGGGTGTGATGTTCCGCAGAATGCGACGCAGCTTCTCTTCCTCTGTACATTGCACGGTGAGACGCTGGAAGAGCCCTTCCATCGCCGCCACGTATACTCCTATCGACTCCTCTTTTCCTTGTGTTCTACGTCGGATCTCCTCCCACAATCGGTCATCGTAATCCGGCGGTAGGAACTCCGCCCGTAACTCTCGTTTTACGTCTTCCCAGTCCCGCCATCGATGCTTCACCGCTCTGAACCACGTCAGTGCCCTGCCCTCGAATAGAAGTACGGCTGATTTGAACAAAACTGCTTCCGTTACTTCCCTAGCTTCTCGAAGCTCTTCCACCTTGGTCAGGAAAGAACTTACTGAGCCGGAATCCCCCGTGAACCATATTCCCCACTTGGTCACCTCTTGATGTTTTGAGATCGTCTCACTGGCTCGGGGGGTTGAGCATAATGGCACCGCTGTAGTGTTCAGAACCGATTCCACCTTCCGAGCGTCTCTAGGGGTGGTCGCGGCTAGTTCGGCTTCACTTTCGTCCCCTTCCGCTTTTATGAGTAATTCACCCATACTCATCCTTAAAGCAGACTCCGGTATGTTGCCCAACCGCCTTAGTCCATATTCAACCTTGGACTTGATTTTTAGGAAATCGCCGCTCTCAGTTCCTCCCTCGAAAGCCTTTATTAGCCCTTTTACCTCCTCCAACTTTTCCTGGACCGCTTCCACGTCCTCCTGGGCCAAAAAGGGGTAAACGTCCCTCTCTACCATGGAACAATTCATCGCTCGTTCCGCCTTGATCGCCATACGCAGCGACTTCCTCATTTCATCCACCGTGCCCAACGGTTGGTCCCGTATCCTTAGTTCGTAAGTAAGCTCATCTCTGCTGAGCCGGTCAACGAGGATTCTTCCTTTTGACGCCATGCTTTATCTTTATCTCCCCCGTAATCTAAATAAAACAACTACCTTAGAAATTAAAATCTCCGTTCAAATTACAATACAATGTGACTGCTCAGACTCAATATGACTGCAGTTCCACAGCACTTGCATTGGTGTCTCAAATCACCAACAGTGTTACACTAGACGTTCCACAATAGTCTCACACCAACCACACACTCCCGCAATTTCTATATCACACCACACTATATCACTTTTCGCACTATTGCCCCACGTTGGGCGCCAAATGTTACACTTTAAATCCGTTGGTGGGCCTTGAGCTCCCAGCCTTCAACACAAATCGCTGGGGAAAGTGCTGGGCTCGATGCACCTCCACGGTCGTTCTTTGTTCGGAGAGATAACGGCCGGGGCCCTCGGTCCCGGCAGGTCCGTCGGAGACGGGCGTGGGCGCCACTCGCTTTACCGAGCCCCGAAACGTCGCCAAGCGAGAATGCGACGAGACCACTCTCCTCGTAGGGAACCTCCACACTCACGCGGAAGCCGTCCGATCCTGATAGAAAACGTAAACTAAAAGAAGGAAAAACAAAACAACCTGGAACAAGACCGACAACCGTCCGCGTTGCTTCTGAGTAACCAGCGGAAGAGAAACTCGTGGTGATTAGACTCTAGTTTAATTTATTAGACACTACGGTATTGTGTTTTTTTTTTTGTTTTGATAGGCTAATTCTAATAATACTGATCCTAATATACTAATAATCCAAAAGCTTAACTCTACACTATTTAACACTACGATTCTATTACTTGTGCGACGGTGGCCACCCTCGCGGTTCTCCTTCGTACTTCCGTCCGCTGCACTGCACCTTCGCTGCGCTCCGAGCCCCGTTACCAGTATCCTGGCGTTCACCGCGCACTGCACCGCCTCAATACTTCGGACCCTCCAGGAATCGCACTTCCACGTAATTTCCACCCGTCAATAACTCGGTCACTCTCGTGATCGGGCCACTCCACCACGTCCGACAATACTCAACGCTTTAGTTTTCCTTTTAAGATCGCTTTCCTCAGCGCGCACTAACTACTACGACAATAATCAAAGTTTTAATTTCCACAGATCGCATTCCGCGTCCCGCACTAAATATATTCACGTTTTCGTTTTCCAAGGAATCGCATTCCTATTAACTCCGCGTCCGACAATACTTAACGTTCTGTCTCGCGGCTATCACCAGGAAAAAAAGAGGTCCACCGTTGTTTTGCCACTCCCTTTTAATACCCTGCATTTAGCGGGTTTGAGGTCGTTTGAGGGGTTGAGGTTTGATTTAAATTCCTACGAGTTTCTTTTCGCGCATTTCGTTAACGAGCAACAAATTCAACTCCTACTTGGCGGATTAACAGAGGGCAGTGGTTATGCTTGTTTACTTCATTCGTCATTTACATTACTTCCGGAAGACGCGTTCGCCGGTTTCTTTGCGTTGTGGAAGCTCCCCCGAGGGCAGCGAACCCACACCGTAACAGTTTGTATGTATGCATGTATGTATGTATGCATGTACGAGGGCCGGCTGAAAAGTTATGTGCCTAAAATACTAAAACACGTGATAAAAATTCAAAAAAAATTATTTTTCAATGAAATCCCCGTCGAGTCAATAAATTTTTTGTAGGATTTATATTAAGCCTGTAATCCATCCAAAAATTTTTTTTCGTTTTTGTAGGAGTAGTAGTAGTAGTTGTAGCAGTAGAAGTAGTAGTACTAGTAGAACCAGTAGTAGTAGTAGTAGTAGTAGTAGTAGTAGTAGTAGTAGTAGCAGTAGTAGTAGTAGTAGTAGCGGTAGTAGCAGTAGTAGTGGTATAAGCAGTTGTATTAGTAGTAGTTGTAGTAGTGGTAGTAAATGTATTAAATGTGATAGTAGTAGTAGTAGTAGTAGTAGTAGTAGTAGTATTAGTAGTAGTAGCGGTAGTAGTAGTAGTAGTAGTGGTAGTAGAAGTATTAGCTCTAGTATTAGAAGTAGTTGCGGTAGTAGTAGCAGTAGTAACAGGAGTAGTAGTAGTAGTAGTAGTAGTAGTAGTGCTAGTAGGAGTAGTAGTAGTAGTCGCAGTATTAATAGTAGAAGTAGTAGTAACAGTAGTAATAGTAGTAGTAGTGGTATTACTAGTGGTGGTAGTAGTGGTAGTAGTAATAGCATTAGTAGTAGGAGTATTATTAGTTGAAGTAGTAGTAGTGGTAGAAGTAGTTTTAGTAGTAGTTGTATTAATAGTAGTAGTAGTAGTGGTAGTAGTAGTAGTAGTATTAGTAGTAGTAGCGGTAGTAGTAGTAGTAGTAGTGGTAGTAGAAGTATTAGTTCTAGTATTAGAAGTAGTTGCGGTAGTAGTAGTAGTGGTGGTATAAGTAGTCGTAGTAGTTGTTGTAGTGGTAGTGGTAGTTGAAGTAGTAGTAGTAGTAGTTGAAGTAGTAGAAGTAGTTGTAGTAGTAGTAGTATAAGTAGTAGTTGTTGTGGTAGTAATGGCAGTAGTTGTAGTAGTAGTAGTTGTTGTAGTAGTAGTAGTAGGTGTAATAGTAGTAGTAGTTGTAGTAATAGTAGTCGTAGTAGTCGTAGTGGAAGTAGCAGTATTCATGGTAGTAAAAGTAGTAGTAGTAGTAAGAGTAGTAGAAGTAGTAGTAGTAGTAGTAGTCGTGGTAATAGTGATAGTGGTAGTTACAGCAGCATTAGAAGTAGTAGTATTAGTAGTGGCAGTTGTAAAAGTAGTAGTAGTAGCATTAGAAGTAGTAGTAGTAGTGGTAGAAGTAGTTGTAGTAGTAGTAATAGTAGTAGTAGTAATTGAAGTAGTAGTAGTAGTAGTTGTAGTTCACGTAGTAGTAGTAGTAGTAGTGTAGTAGTAGTAGTAGTGTAGTAGTAGTAGTAGCACAAGTAGTAATAGTAGTAGAAAGAGTGGTAATAATGTGGTAATAAATAATGCATGGGTAGTAGTAGCTGTTTTAGTAGTTGTAGTAGTAGTAGTAGTAGTTGTACTAGTAGTAGCAGTAGTAGTAGTTGTGGTAGTAGTGGTGTTTACTTTAGTAGTAGTTGTGTTTACTTTAGTAGTAGTGGCAGTAGTTGTAGTACTAGAAGTAGAAGTAATTGTAGTACCAGTAGTAGTGGTAGTGGTAGCAGTGGTAGTACTAGTAGTAGTAGTAGTAGTAGTAGCAGTAGAAATAATAGTAGTAACTGGAGTAATAGTAGTAGTAGTAGTGGTAGTAGGAGTAGTAGCAGTAGCAGTATTAATAGTAGTAGTAGTAGTAGTAACAGTAGTAATAGTAGTAGTAGTGGTATTACTAGTAGTAGTAGTAGTGGTAGTAGTAGTAGTAGTGGTAGTAGTAATAGTATTTGTAGTAGGAGTATTATTAGTTGAAGTAGTAGTAGTGGTAGAAGTAGTTTTAGTAGTAGTTGTATCAATAGTAGTAGTAGAAGTAGTAGTAGTAGTGGTAGTAATAGTTGCAATAGTAGTAGTAGTAGTAGTAGCATTAGTAGTAGATACATCACTTTTAGTAGTATTGTCAGTAGTCATAGTTGCAGTAATAGTAGTAGTAGTAGTAGTAGTAGTAGTAGAAGTAGTAGTAGTAGTATTAGTAGTAGCAGTAGTAGTAGAAGTAGTAATGGTAAAGGATAGAGTAGTAGTAGTAGTAGTTGCAGTAGTGGTAGTAGTGGTAGTAGCTGTATTAGTAGAAGTAGTGATAGTAGTTGCAGGAAAAGTTGTAGTAGTAGTAGTCGTAGTAGTAATGGTAGTATTCGCAGCAGCAGTAGTAGTAGTAGAAGTAGTAGTAGTAGTACTAGTAGGAAAACTAGTAGTAGTAGTAGTAGCAATATTAGTAGTAGTTGTAAAAATTGTTGCGGTAGTAGTCGTATTAGTAGTTTTAGTAGTAGTAGTTAAAGTAGTAGTAGTAATAGTAGTTGCAGTAATATTAGTAGTATTTGTAGTAGTAGTTGAAGTAGTATTGGGAAAAGTTGCAGTAGTAGTAGTAGTGGTCAAAGTAGTAGTAGTTGTAGTAGTAGTTGCAGTAGTAATAGTAGTAGTAGTTGTGGTAGTGGTAGTAGTAGTTGTTGTTGTTAAAGTAGTAGTAGTTTAGTTGTTGTTGTTGTTGTTGTAGTATTGGTAGTTGTAGTAGTAGTTATGGTAGTAGTAGTAGTAGTAGTAGCAGTTATATTTGCAGTAGGTGTAATAGTAGCATTCGTAGTAGTAGTCGTAGTATTTGTCATAGTTGAAGTCGAAGTAGCACTCGTAGCAGCAGTAATAGTAGTAGCAAAAAGAGTAATAGTAGTAACAGTTGTAGTAGTAGTAGTAGTATAAGTAGTAGTAATCGTTTTGATAGTACTACTAGTAGTAGGAGTAGTAGAAGTAGTAGTAGCAGTGATTGTTGTAGTAGTACCAGTGATAGTATTACTAGTAATAGCAATAGCAGTAATTGCTGTAGTAGTCGTAGCAGAAGTAGTAGTAGTGGTAGTTGTACTACTAGTAGTATTAGTAGTAGTAGCGGTAGTACTGGCAGTTGTAGTATAAGTAGCAGTAGTAGTAGTATTAATTATACTACCACTTGTAGTAGTAATAGTACGAGTAGTAGTAGTAGTACTAGTAGTAGTGGTAGTAGTAGTAGGAATACTAGTAATAGTAGTAGTAATAATATTAGTAGTCGTAGTTGTAGTATTACTAATAGTAGTGGTCGTAGTAGTAGTATTAGTAGTAGTAGCAGTACTAGTAGTAGTAGTCGTAGTAGTAGTGGCAGGAGTATTAGTAGTAATCGTAGTAGTAGTCGTAGTAGTAGTAGTAGGGGTAGTAGAAGTAGTTGTTGTATTATTAGTAGTCATAGTAGCAGTGGTCGTAGTAGTAGTAGTTATAGTGACAGAAGTATTTGTAGTAGTAGTGGTAGTAATAACGGTAGTAGTAGTTGTAATAGTAGTAGTAGGCGTAGTGGCAGTATTCGTTGTCGTTGTCGATGTAGTAGTAGGAGTAGTAGTCGTAGTAGTAGTAGTAGTAGTCTGAGTAGTAGAGGATGTAGTAGTATTAGTGGTAGTAGTAGTAGTAGTATTAAAAGTGATAGTGGAAGTTATAATAATATATAAAGTTATAATAAGTAGTAATAGTACTAGTAGTAGCAGTAGTAGTAGAAGTATTAGTAGTAGAAATAGTAGTAGTAGTACTAGTAGTGGTACTAGTCGTAGTAGTAGTAGTACTAATAATAATAGTAATACTATTAGTAGTAGTAGCAGCAGTAGCAATCGTAGTAAGAGTACTATTACTAGTAGTGCTAGAAGTAGTAGTCGTAGTAGTAGCAGTAGTAGTGGTAGTCGTTGTAGTAATAGTAGTAATTTTAGTAGTAGTAGTACTAGTTGTTGTTGTAGTACTAGTAGTAGTTGTAGTACTAGTAGTGGTAATAGTAGTGGAAGTAGTAGTAGTAGTAGTAGTAATAGTGGATGTAGTACTAGTAGTAGTAGTATTAGTAGTGGTAGTAGTTCCACTAGTTGCAGTAGTAGTAGTACCAGTAGTCGTAGTAGTAGTGTCAGTAGTAGTCTTAGTAGTATTAGTAGTAGTAGTCTTAGTAGTATTAGTAATAGTAGTAGTTGCGTTAATAGCAGTAGCATGAATAGTAGTAATATTCACAGTAGTAGTTGAAGTCATAGTAGTAGTAGTAGGAGTAGTAGTAGTAGTAGGAGTAGGAGTAGTAGTGGTAACAGTAGTAGTACTAGTAGTAATAGTAGTACTAGTAGTAGTATTATAAATTGCAGTAGTAGTAGCAGTAGTGGTTGTAGCAGAAGTTGTAGTAGTGCTGGTAGTATTCGTGGTAGTAGTAGTAGTAGTAGTAGTAGTGGTAGTAGTAGTAGTGGTAGTAGTAGTATTAGTAGTAGCAATGGTTGCAATAGTAGTATTGTTAGTACTAGTAGTAGTAGTAGTAGTGGTTGAAATAGTAGTAGTAGTAGTACTAGAAGTAGTAGTATTAGTAGCTGTAGTGGTGAAAGTAGTAGAACTAGTAGTATTAACAGTCGTCGTAGTAGTACTAGTAGTAGCAGTACGTGAAGCAGTAGTAGTGGTAATTGTAGTATTAGTAGTAGTTGTTGTTTCAAGTTCAGTAGAAGTAGTAGTATTAGTAGTAGTGGTAGTAGAAGTAGTAGTAGTTATAGTAGAACCAGTAGTATTAGTAGTACTAGTAGTAGTAGTAGTAGTGGTAGTAGTGTAGTAGTTGTAGTAGTACTAGTAGTTGTGGTACTACTGGTAATAGTAGTGGTAGTATTAGTAGTAATAGTAGATGTAGTACTAGTAGTAGTAGTAGTAGTAGTAGTAGCAGTACTAGTAGTTGTAGTAGTAATAGTTGTAGGAGTAATAGTAGTGGTAGAAGCAGTAGTAGTAGAATCATTGGTCGTAGTGGTAGTAGTCGTAGTAGTAGTAGTAGTAGTAGAAGTAGTAGTAGTAGAAGAATCAGTGAAAGTAGTAGTAATATTGGTGGTAGCAGCAATAGTAGTAGTGGTAGTGGTAGTTGCAGTTGTTGTAATAATAGTAGTAGTAGTAGTAGTAGTAGTAGAAGTAATATATGTATTAGTTGTTGCAGTAGTAGTAGACGTAGTAGTAGTAATTGTAGTAGTAGTAGTGGAAGCGGTAGCAAAAGTCGTTGTGGTTGTCGTAGCAGTAGCAGTAGTAGTTACAGTAGTAGTAGTAGTTATCGTAGTAGTTGTAGTCGTAGTAATAGTAGTAGTAGTAGTTTTTGTTGTTGTTGTTGTTTTTGTTGATGTAGTAATAGTAATTATTGTTGTAGTAGTAGTACAAGTATTTACAGCAGTAGTTCTAGTAGTAGTAGTAGTAGTAGTAGTACTAGAAGTAGTAGTTGCACCAGTAGTAGTAGTAGTACTAGTAGGAGTAGTAGTGGTAGTTGTAGTAGTAATAATAGTAGATGTGGTACTACTAGTAGTAGTACTACTAGTATATGTAGTAGTAGGAGTAGAAATGATAATAGTAGTAGTAGTAGTAGTAATAGTAGTAGCAGTAGTAGTACTAGTCGTCGTAGTAGTAGCAGTCGTAGTTGTGATAGTAGCAGTAGTAGGAATAATAGAAATAATATTATTAGTAGTGATTTTAGTAGTATTAGTAGTAGCAGTAGTAGTAGTAGTAGTATTAGTAGTAGTAGTAGTAGTAATTATAGTAGGAGTAGTAAGATTAGTAGTAGTTGTAATAGTAGTAGTAGTAGTAGTAATAAGTGGAGTAGTTGTTGCAGTAGTAGTAGTAGTTATGCTAGTTGTGGTAGTAGTAGTTGTTGTAGTAGTAGTTGTAGTTGTAGTATTTGTAGTAGTAGTAGTAGTGGCAGTAGTAAAAGTCATAGTAGTAGTAGTTGCAGTAGTAGTAGTAGTAATAGTAGTAGTAGCAGTATTAGTAGTATTCGTAGTTGTAGTTGTAGTCGTAGAAGTAAAGGTTTTAGTAGTAGTAGTATTTGTTGTTGTTGTTGTTGTTGTTGTTGATATAATAGTAGTAGCAGTTGTAGTAGTACCAGTAGTTATAGCAGTAGTATTAGTTGCAGTAGTAGTAGTAGCAGTAGTAGTAGTTGTAGTAGTCAAAGTAGTAGTAGTAGTAGTTTTCGTAAACGTATAAGTAGTAAAAATAGTAACAGTATTAATAATAGTAGTAGCTATTGTAGCAGTAGCAGTCGTTGTAGTAATAGTAGTAATCGCGGTAGCAGTAGTAGTAGTTGAGGTAGTAGTAGTAGCAATGGTAGTAGTAGTAGTAATTGTAGATGTAGTAGCCGTAGTAATTTTAGTAGTAGTAGTAGAAGAAGTAATAGTATTAGCTGTTGTGGTAGTAGTAGTAACAGTTGCAGTAGTAGTAGTAGTTGGTGTAGTATTGGGAAAAGTTGCAGGAGTAGTAGTAGTAGCTGTTGTAGTAGTGGTAGTAGTATTCAAAGTAGTATTCATAGTAGTAGATGTAGTAGTAGTAGTAGTAGTAGTATAATAGAAGTAGTAGCAGTAGTAGTAGAAGTAGTTGTAGTAGTATTAGTAATAGGTGTAGTAGTAGTAATAGAAATAGTATTATTAGTAGCAGTAATAAAAGTGCTGGTAGTATTAAAAGTAGTAGTAGTAATGATAGTAGTAGTAGCTGTAGTAGTAGTGGTAGTAGAAGTACTAGTAGTAGTAGTAGCAGTTGTGGTGATAGTTGTAGTAGTAGAAGTAGTAATAGTAATGGTAGTAGAAGTAATAGTAGTAGTAATCGTAGTCGCAGTCGCCGTAGTAGTTGTAGTAGTAGTAGTAATTGCAGTAATGATATTGGTTTTAGTAGTCGTAGTAGTAATAGTGATAGTAGTAGTATTACGAGTTGTAGTGGTTGTAGTAGTAGTGGTTGTGGTGGTAATAGTAGTAGTAGAAGTAATAGTAGTAGAAGTAGACGTAGTAGTAATAGTTGCAGTAGTAGTAATAGTAGTACTAGTAGTAGTAGTAGTAATAATAGTTGTAGTGGTAATAGTTATAGTAGTAGTAATATTCTTAGGAGTAATAGTAGTTGTAGTAGTACTAGTAATAGTAGTAGTAATTATAATAGAAGTAGTAGTGGTAGTAGAAAAATAGGTTGTAATAGAAGTAGTAGTGGTAGTATTAGCAGTATTTATAATAATAGTAGTAGCAGTAGGAATAGTAGTATTAGTAATAGTAGTAGCAGTACTAGTTGTATTAGTACCTGTAGTAGCAGCAGCAGTAGAAATAGTAATATTAGTAGCAGTAGTAGTGGTAGTAGTAATAGTAGTCGTAGTAGTAGTAGTGGTATTTGTAGTAGTAATAGTAGTATTTTTTGTAAAGGATGTAGAAGTGGTAGAATTAGTACTAGTAGTAGTGGTAGTCTTAGTAGTAATATTAGCAGTAGTAGTAGTAGCACTTTCAGTAGTAGTCGAAGTTGTAGTAGTAGTAGTAGAAGTAGTAGTAGTAGTAGTAATAGTTGTAGTAGTAATAGTAATAGTAGTAGAAGTGGTAATAATTGTATTGGTAGTAGTAGTAGTAATAGAAGTAATAGTAATAGTAGGAGTAGTAGTGATAGTAGCAGTAGTAAAAGAAGTACTAGCTGTAGTAGAAGTAGTAGTAATAGTATTAGTAGAAGTAGAAGTAGTAGTAGTAGCGGTAGTAATAGTAGCAGTAGTAGTAGTAGTAGTAGTAAAAGCAACAGTGGTAGTAGTAGCAGTAATAGTAGTAGGAGCAATGGTAGTAGTAGTAGTAGTAATAATAGCAGTGGTAGTAATAATAGTAATAGTAGTAGTAATAGTAGTTGGAGTAATAGCAGTAGTAGTTTTTGTTCTAATAATAGGAGTGGTAGTAATAGAAGTATGAGTAATAGTAGTAGTAATAGTAGTGATAGTTATAGTAGTGGTAGTAATAATAGTAGAAATAGTAATAGTAGTAGAAGTAGTAGTGGTAGTTGAAGCAGTAGTAATGTTAGTAGTAGGAGTAGTAATATTAATAGTAGTAGTAGAAGTCGTAGTAATAGTAGTAGAAATAGTAATCGTAGTAGCAGTAGTGGTAATAGTATTGGAATTATTAGTAGTAGTAGTAGTAGTAATAGTAATAGAAGTAGTAGTAGTTGCAGTGGTATTAGTAGTGGTAATTGTAGTAATAGTGGTCGTCTTAGTCGTAGTAGTTGTACTAGTTGTAGTAGCAGTAGTTGTTGTAGTATTAGTAGTAGTAGATGTAGTAGCATTTGTAGTTGTAGTAGTAGAAGCAGTAGCAATAGTAGTAGTAATAGTAGTAGTAGTAGTAATAGTAGTCCTAGTAGTTGTTGTAATAGTAGTAGTAGTAGTAGTAGTAGTAGAAGTAGTAGTAATAGTAGTAGTAGTAGTAGTAGTCGTAGTAATAGTCGTAGTAGGATTAGTAGTAGTACTAGTAGTAATAGTAATAGTAGTAGTAATAGTAATAGTAGTAGCCTTGGTGATTTCAGTAGTAGTCAAAGGAGTAGTAGTAGTAGTAGTAGTAGTAGTAGCAGTAGTAGTAGTAATGGTAGTAGTAGTAATAGTAGTACTAGTAATAGTTGTAAAAATAATAGTAGTAGCGGTTGTAATAGTAGTAGTAGTAGTAGTGGTAGTAGAAATAGAATTAGTAGCAGTATTGGAAGTAGTAGTAGTAGTAATAGGGGTTTTAAGAGAAGTAGCAGTAGTTATAGTAGTAAGATTGGTAGTAGTAGTGGTAGTAGTAGTAGTAGTTGAAGAGGTAGTAATGGATGTAGTAGTAGTAGTAGTGGTGTACATAGAAGTATTAGGGGTTGTGGTAGTAGCAGTAGTAATATTAGTAGTAATAATAGCAGTAGTAGTAGTAGTAGTAGTAGTAGAAGTTTTAATTATACTAGTAGTCGCTGTAGTAGTAATAATAGTCGTAGTAGTACAAGTAATAGTGGTATTAGAGGTAGTACTAGTAATGAAAGGGTGTTTCGTCGGGCTCTACCAACTTTGATAGGCTGTAATCTGGCAACCCTATGACATTTTTCACATCTGATTGTACCTGATTACTCAAAAAGGTTCTCCATGTCATCATGGAAAGACTTACAGTTGAACAACGTATAGAAATGGTGCAATTGTTTTACAAAAATTCGCGTTCTCCGCGGTTAACGAATCGCGCTCTTCGTAGCAGATATGCTCGTTTTACAGAGTCAGACGATGGCTATATCCACTTTTTGGTGAACGAATTCGAGAGGACTGGTTCAGTACAATACATTAGAACACCAACACGTGACCGGCCAGCCAGAAGTGTCGAAAATATTGCTGCTGTTGCCGAGAATACCCGTGCGCGCTCAAATGTTACGGTTCAAAGACGTGGCCAACAACTTGGCCTTTCAACGACCACCACATGGCGAATTTTGCGGAAAGATTTGGACTGGCACCCGTATAAGATTCAGTTGACACAGGAATTAAAGCCGCTTGACCATCCGAAGCGTAGAGATTTCGCAGATTGGGCGTTAGGGCACTTGGCCATTGATCGCAATTTTGGTTCAAAAATCATCTTTAGCGATGAAGCTCAAGGTAACCGTTTGGTGTGGAATATGGTCGGGCGGTGTCATTGGTCCCTACTTCTTCGAGAATGAACACGGAACGGCCGTTACGGTGAATTGAGTGCGCTATAGAGCCATGTTAACTGCTTTTTTCTTACCCAATTTGGAAGATTTGGATGCGGAAGACATGTTTTTCCAACAAGACGGTGCAACATGTCACACAAGTTGCGAAACAATGGCTCTTTTGAACGAAAATTTATTAATTTCTCGCGGCAGCAATGTCCCATGGCCTCCGAGATCTTGCGATTTAACACCATGGCGACTTCTTCCTTTGCGGTTATTTGAAATCGCTCGTGTACGCCAATAGTCAAGCTTCAATAGCCCAGTACAGCTCCAGTGTTCGAAACCAGCTTCAGCTCTTTCCACAATTCTTTATAAATATTAAATTCACTATCGAGGTACTCGAAACATTTGATCAGAACTTCCGCACATGAGTCTTCGCTGAGTTAGCTTAGCAAGTAAATAAATAAATCACTTATAAGTTCTAAGTGAAAATGGAAAAATTGATCTACCAAAAACTTCTGAAATTGATAAAGCCAGACCAAAGGCAATTTGGAATATAGGAGAAGTTCAAAGCTGTAGAGCAATATTCATAACTAGTAAATAACCAGTCGACATCCACCTAAGCTGGTAGTGCCAATCGACGCGTCCCAGCCTGTGAGTTGGCACCTGATGAGAAGCGACAGGGACGCATGTTCGAAACCAGCTTGAGCTCTTTCCACAATTCTTTATAAATATTCAATTCAAGACCTCAAACGCAACGCGCAGACCGAAATTATGAAAGTTACACCCGATTTATGTGAGCGAGTCATCGAAAATTGGAGGTCTCGGATGGAGGCTTGTAAGGCCAGCCGCGACGGACATTTGAACGATGTCATATTCAAAACACAATGAAGTCGAATGTACTTCTAATCGATACTAAAAGTTCCTCAAAATTCATAGCAATTTCATTTTTAATTTAAAACAAAGTTGGTAGTCCTTGTTGAAACAACCTATATAGTAGTGGTAGTAATAGCAGTAACAGTAGAAGTAGCAGTAGTAGTAGTAGTAGTAGTAATAGTTGAAATAGTAATAGTAGTTCTATTAGCAGTTGTAATAGTAGAAGTAGTAGCGGTAGTAGTAGAAGTAGTAGAAGTAGTGTAAGTAGTAGTAGTAATATTAGTAGCAGCAGTAATAGTAGTAGGAGTGGTGGTAGTAGTAGAAGTAGTAGTAATAGTAGTAGCAGTAGTGGTAATGGTAGTAGTGGTAGAAGTATTAGTAGTAGTAGTAGTTGTAGTAGTAACAGTGGAAAAAGTAGTAGTAATAGTAGTAGTAGGAGTAGTCGAAGTAATGTCAGTAGCGATAATGGTAGTAGTAGTAGTTGTAATGGTAGTAGTAGTAGTAGTAGTAGCGGTAGTAGTAGTAGTAGCAGTAGTGGGAGAAGTGGTAGGAATAGTAATAGTAGTAGCTGTAGTAATAGTAGTAGGAGTGGTAATAGTAGTAGTAGAATTAGTAGTTGTGGTAGTAGTAAGGGTAGTAGTAGAAGTATTAGTAGTTGTGGCAGTAGTAGTAGCCGTAGTAATAGTAGTAGCAGTAGTAGTAGTTGGAATAGTAGTAGCGGTAGTAATAGTTGTAGTAGTAGTAGTAATAGTAATAGCGGTAATAATAGTAGTAGTAGTAGCTGTATTAGTAGCAGTAGTAGCAGTAGTAGTAGTAGAAGAAGTAGTAGTAGCATAAGTAGTAGTAGCTAAAGTAGTAGTAGTAGTAGTAGAAGTGGTAGTAGTGTTAGAAGTAGTGTTAGTAGTAGTAGTAATAGTTGTAGCAGTAGTAATAGTAGTAGTAGTAGTAGTAATAGTAATAGTATTAGTATTAGTAGTAGTAGTAGCTGTAGTGGTAGTAGTCAAAAAAGCAGTAGTAGCAGTAGTAGTGGTAGTAGTAGAAGTAGTAGTAGCAGTAGAAAAAGTAGTAGCAGTAGTAGTAGAATAAGTGGTATTAATATTAGTAGAAGTAGTAGTAGTGGTAATAGTAGTAGCAGTAGTAGTAGTAGTAGTAGTAGTAGTAGTAGGAATAGCAGTAGTAGTAGTAGTTGAATTAGTAGTGTTGGTAGTCGTAGCATTAATATTAGTATTAGTGGTAGTAGTAATAATAGTAGTAGCAGTACTTGTAATAGTAGTAGTAATGGTAGTAGGAGTAATAATAGTTGTAGTAGTAATAATAGTAGTAATGTAGTAGAAGTAGTAGTAGTAATAGCAGTAGCAATAGTAAAAGTAGTAGAAGTAGTAATATTAGTAGCTGTAGTAATAGTAGCAGTAGTAATAGTAATAGTAGTAGTAATAGTAGAAGTAGTAGCTGTAGTTGTAGTAGTGGTCAAAGTAGTAGTAGTAGCGTTAGGAATAGTAGCAGTAGAAGTAGTCGTACTAGTAGTAGAAGAAGAAGTTGTAGTAGTAGAAGTAATAGTTATAGTAGTAGCAGTAGTAGTAGTAGTAGTAGTAGTGGTAGTAGAAGTAGTAGTGGTAGTAGTAGCAGTGGTGATCGTAGTAGCAGTAGTAGTAAAACAGTAATAGCATTAGTTGTAGTAATAGTAGTAGTAGTGGTGGTAATAATAGTCGTAGCAGTAGTAATAGTCAAAGTAGTAATAGCAGTAGTAATAGTAGTAATAGTAGTAGGAGTAGGAGTAGTAGTAGTAGTAATTTCGTTACTAGTGGTAGTAATAGTAGTAGTCGTAGCAGTAATAGTAGTAGTAGTGGTTGTAGTAATAGTAGTGGGAGTAGTAGTAGTAGTAGTAGTAGTAATAGTTGTAGTAGTAGTATTATTAGTAGAAATACTAGTGGTAGTAAAGGTAGTAGTAGTGGCAATAGTAGTAGTAGTAGTAGTAGTAGTAATATTGGTAGCATTAGTAGTAGTAATGTCAGTAGGAGTAATAGTAGTAGTAATAATAGTAGTCCTAATATTAGTGGTAGTAGTCCTAGTATTAGTAGAGGTACTAGTATAAGTTGCAGCTGAAGTAGTAGTAGTAGTAGTAATAGTAGTAACAATAGTAATAGTAGCATTAGTAATAGTAGTAGTAGTAATCGTCGAAGTAATAGTAGTAGTAGTAGTAATAGAAGTGGTAGTAGCAGTAGTAGTAGCTGTAGTAGTAGTAGAGGTAGTAGTATTAGAAGTAGTAGTAGTCGTAGTAGTAATAGTTGTAGTAGTAGTACTAGTAGTAGTGGTTGTAATGTTAATTGTAGTAGTAATGGTAGTAGAAGGAGCTGTAGTAGTAGTAGTAGTCGAAGAAGTAGAAGTAGCAGTAGAAGTAGTAGTAATAGTTGAAGTAGAAGAGGTATTAGTAGTAGTAGAAGAAGTATTAGTAGTTGCAATAGAAGTAGTGGTAATAGTAGAAGTAGTAGTAGTAGTAGTTGGAGTTATAGTAGTAGAAGTGTTAGTAGCAGTAGTAGCAAAAGTAGTAATAGTAGTAGTTGTAGTAATAGTAGTAGTAGTGGAAGTAATAATTGAAGTAGTAGTAGTGATAATAGTAGTAATAATAGTAGTAATAGTAACAGTAGCTGTAGTAATAGTAGTAGCAGTAATAGTAGTAGGTGTAATAGTAGCAGTAGAAGTTATAGTAGTAGTAGTAATAATGTTAGTATTAGTAGTGAGGTAGCAGTAGTAATAGTAGAAGTAGTAGTAGTAGTAGTTGATTTAGTAATATTAATAGTAGTAGTGGTAGTAGCAAAAGTAGTAGTAGTAATAGTAGTAGAAGTCGTAATAGTAGTAGTAGTATAAGTAGTAATAGGTGTAGTGGCAGTAGTGGTAGGAGTAGCAGGAGTTGGAGTAGTAGTAGTAGTAGTAGTAGTAGTAGTGGTACTAATTGTAGTGGTAGTAATAATAGTAGTAGAAGTAGTTGTATTAGTAGTAACAGTAGTAGTTGTAGCAGTAGTAGTAGTTGTTGCAGTATCAGTAGTAGTTATAGGAGTAGTAGTAGTTTAAGTAGTAGTAGTAGTAGTAGTAGAAGTAGTAGTAGTAGTTGTAGTAGTGGTGTTTGTAGTGGTAGTATTAATAGTAGTGGTAGATGTAGTAGTAGTATTATCAGTAGTAGTAGTAGTAGTGATTAACGTAGTTGTCGTAGTAGAAGTTAAAGTAGTTGTAGTAGAAGTAGTAGTAATAGTATTAGAAGTTGTAGTAGTTGTATTAGTATTAGGAGAAGTAGTAGTAGTGGTAGGAGTAGAAGTAGTATTAGTAGTTGTAGTAGTAATTGCAGTAGTAGTAGTAGTAGTTCTAGTAGCAGCAGTAGCAGTAGTAATAGAAGTAGTAGTTGTAGGAGTTCTAGTAACAGTAGAAGTTCTAGTAGTAGTAGTAGTAGTAGTAGTAGTAGTGGTTGTAGTAGTTGTAGTAGCAGTAGTAGTAGTACTTGGTGTAGTAGCCGTGGTAGTCCTAGTAGTAATAGTAGTAGTAGTTGCAGTAGTAGTAGCAGTAGTTTTAGTAGCAGTAGTAGTAGTAGTAGTAGAAGTTGTAGTAGTTGGAGTGGTTGAAGTTGCAGTAGTAGTTGTGGTCATAGAAGCAAAAGTTGTAGCAGAGGTAGTAGTAGTAGTAGTAGTAGTAGTAGTAGTAGTACTAGTAGTAGTAGCATTGATAGTTAAAATAGTTGTAGCAGTTTAAGTTGTTGTAGTAGTAGTAGTAGTAGTAGTAACAGTAGTAGCAGTAGTAGTCGTAGTATTGGTAGTGGTAGTAGTAGTAGTTTTAGTAGCAGTAGTAGAAGCAGTGGTTGAAGTAGTTTCAGTTGTAGTAGTAGTATTATCAGTAGTAGTAGTAGTAGTAGTAATAGTAGTAGTAGTAGTAGTAGTAAGAGTGGTAGTAGTAGGTGTAGCTGTGGTAGTAGTAAGAGCAGTAGTAGTATTCGTAATTGTGGTAGCGGTAGGAGTAGTAGCAGTAGGAGTAGTAGTAGTGTTAGTAGTATAAGTAATAGTGGTAGTAGTAATTGTAGTAGTTTTAATAGTTGTAGTGGTAGTAGTAGTAGTGGTAGTATTAATAATAGCAGTAGAAGCAGTGATAGAAGTGGTTGTAGTAGTGGTAGTCGTAGTAGTAGTAGCAATTTTGGTAGAATTGATAGTAGTATGAGTAGAAGTTGTAGTAATAGTTGATGTTTTAGTAGTATTAGTAGTAGTTGATGTAGTAGTGGTAGTAATGGTAGCAGTAGTAGTAGTAGTTGTAATAGTAGTATAAGTAGTAGTATTAGTAGTTTTAGTAGTAGAAGCTGTCGTTATAGAAGTAGTAGTCGTTGCAGTAGTAGTAGCAGTAGTAGTAGTAGCTGTAGTAGTAGTAGTAGTAGTAGTAGCGAAAGTAGTAGTAATAGTAATGGTAGTAGTAGAAGTAATAGCAGTAGTAATAGAAGTAGTAGTAGGAGTAGGCGTGTTAGTAGTAGGGGTAGTTGTTGAAGTAGTAGTTGAAATAGTAGTAGTCGTGTTAGTTGTAGTAGTAGTCGAGTTAGTTGTAGTAGTAGTAGTGGTGGTATCAGTAGTAGTAGCAGTAGTGGTAGCAGTAGTGGTAGTATCACTGGGATTAGTTGCAGTAGGAATAGTGGTACTAGTACTAGTAATGGTAGTGGTAGTAGTAAAAGTAGTAGTAATAGTAGTAGTAGTGGTAGTAGAAGTAGTAGTAGTACCACTAGTAGTATATGTAGTAGTAGTAGCAGTCGTAGTAGTAGTTGTTGTAGTAGTAGTATGTGTTGTTGTAGCAGTAGTAGTAGTGGTAGTATTAGTAGTAGCAGTAGTAGTAGTATTAGTGGTAGTAGTCGAAGTGTTAGTAGTAGCAGTAGAAGTATTAGTAGTAGTTATTGTTGCAGTAATAGTAGTTGTTCTGGTAGTAGTAGTATTATCAGAAGTGATAGTAGTAATAGTAGTAGCAGTAGTAGTAGTAGTGGTAGTAGTAGTAGTAGTAGTAAGAGTAGCAGTAGTAGTAGTAATGGTAGAGGTAGTAGTTGTAGTAGTAGCGTTAGTCTTTGTAGTAGTGATAATCGTTTTAGTTGTTGGAGTAGCTGTATTAGCAGTAGTAGTTTTAGTGGTAGTAGTAGTAGTAGCAATAGTAGTAATAATAGTAGAAATAGCAGTACTAGTACTTTTAGTAATTGTAGTAGTAGTAGCATAAGTAGCAGTTGTAGTTGTTGTAGTAGTAGTTGCAGTAGTAGTTGTAGAAGTTGTGGTGGTTGTAGCGGTAGTAGTAGTGGTGGTAGTTATAGTAGTTGTTGTTGTGGTAGTAGTTGAAATAGAAGATGGGGTTTGGTGTAGTAGTAGTAATATTAGTAGTAGTAGTAGTATTAGCAGTAGCGGTAGTAGTAATAGCAGTGGTAATAATAGTATAGTTGTAGAATTAGTGATAGTAATGGAAGTCGTATTAGTTGTAGTAGTAGCAGTGGAAGTAGTGAAAGTTATAGTAGTAGAGGTAGCAGTAGTGGTAAGAGTAGCGGAATTGTAGTAGTATTACTAGTAGTAGAAGTGGTAGTAGTAGTAGTAGTAGTAGTAGTAGTAATAGTGGCGGTGGTAGTAGTAGGAGTAGTAGGACTACTAGTAGTAATGGTAGTAGCGGCAGTAGTAGTAGCTGTAGTGGTAGTGGTTGTAGTAGTAGTTGTAGTTGTAGTAGTAGTAGAATTAGTGTTAGTGTTAGTAGTAGTAGTAGTAGTAGTAGTAGTAAAAGTAGTAGTAGTAGTAGCAGTAGTAGTAGTGATAGTAGTACTAGTAGTAGTAGTAGTAACGGTAGTAGGGGTAGAAGTAGTAGTGGTAGTAGCAGCAGGAGTAGTAGTAGTGGTAGGAGTAATAGTAGTCGTATTAGTAGTACCAGGAGTTGTAGCAGTAGGAGTAGTAGTAGTAGCAGCAGTAGTAGACGAAGTAGTAGTAGTAGTAGTGGTAATATTAATAGAAGTGGTAGTAGTAGTAGTGGTCGTAGTAGGAGTAGTAGAGGAAATAGTAGTAGTTGATGTAATTGTAGTAGTTGTGGTAGATGTACTAGTAGTGGAATCAGTAGTGGTAGTATTAGTAGTTGTAGTAGTAGTAGTTCTAGTAGTAGAAGTAATAGTAGTAGTAGTCATAGTAGTAGGAGTAATAGTAGTAGTAGCCATAGTAGCGGCTGTAGTAGTAGGAGTGGTAATAGAAGTCATAGTAGTACTACAACTGCGATTAGTACTACTACTTCTCCTATTACAACTGCTACTCATAATACTACTACTACTATTACGACCACTACTACTACAAATACTACTACTATAACAACTAATACTACTACTACTTTTACTACTACTACTACTACTACTACAACCACTACTACCACTACATCGACTACTACTACTACAGCTACTACCTCCTTTACTACCACTATTACTACTAATACTTCTACTACTCCGACTACTACTACTAAAAATGCTACTAATACTACTACTCCTACGACTACTTCTACTACTACTACTTCTACCGCTACTACTACGACTACCACTACTTTAACTACTACTTCTACTAATGCTAATACTACCACCACTACTGCTACTACTACTACTACCATAACTACTAGTACTGCTACTACTACTACTACTACTACTACTACAACTACTACTACTAATACTTCTACTGCTACCTCTACTTATACTACTACTACTACTGCAACTACTAATACTAAAACTACTACTACTTCTACGACTGCTACTACTTCTTCTACTACCGGTAGTTCAACTACTGCTACTACCAGCACATCTACTTTTACTACTACTACAACTACTACTACGACTACTACTACGACTACGACTACAACCACTATTGCAACTTCTACTGCTGCAATTACAACTACTACTACTACGACCACTATTACTACTTTTACGACTACTACCACTATTACTACTACTGCTATTATTTCTACTGCTACTACTATTACTATCCCAACAACTAATACCAAAATCACTATTACAACTACAACATCTACTATTACTACAACTGCTACCACAATTACTACTACGACTACTACTTATACTACTACCACTACAACAACTACTACTACCACTACTATTACTTCTACTACCACTTCTACTACTACTATTATAACCACCACTACCGCAACTACTAATACTCCTATAATACTGCTATCAGTTCTACTACTACTACAGCTACTACTACTTTTATTACCACTAGTACTATTACTACTACTATAATTACTACTACAACTATTGATACTACAACTACTACTACTATTTATACTACTATTGTTAATACTACTACTACCACCAGTACTACGACTATTTCTACTACTATTAGTATTATTACTACTCGTACTACTACCACTACTACTGCTACTACTACTACTACTTCTACCACTAATACTACTTCAACTACTACCAATACTAGTAGTTCTAATACTACTACTACTACTATTACTACTACTACTACTATTATTTGTACTTTTTCAATCACTACTACTACTATTACTACTACTAATACTATTACAACTACTACGACTACTACTACTACTACTACTACTACTACTACTACTACTCCTACTACTACTACTACTATTACCAGTACTACGCCGAATCCGTCAAATACTTCCACTTTTACTACTACTTCTACTACTAATACTACTACTACTAATACTACTATTAGCTATTCTTATTATACTACTGCTACTTCTGCTAATACTACTACTACTATTACAGCTACTACTACTTTCACTTCTCCTACTATTACTGCTACTACTATTACCACTATAACTATCACTACTTCGACCACTACTACTACTACCACAACTACTACTACTACTACTATTACTACTGCTTCTAATACTACTACTACCATTGATGCTACTACTAGTGCTACTGCCACAACTACTACTAATACTACTACTACTACTACTACCACTGCCACTACTACTACTACTACTACAACTTCAACTACCACTACCACTACTTCAAATACTGCTTCTACTACTACTACTACTACGACTACTACTAAGACTCCTACTACTACTACCACGATAAATAACACGACTACCACCAATGCGACTACTACTACCACTACTACTACTACTGCGACTTTTACTACTACTGCTTCAATTACTAGTATTCTCACCACTACTACCACTACTACTACCTGTACTACTACTAGTACTACTACTACCACTACTACTACTACTAAAGCCACTAATGATACCAATACTACTACCACACCTACCACTTTTCCTAATACGACTACTACTACTACTACTACGACTTCCACTACCCATTCAATTACTATTACTACTACCACTACTACTACAACTATCACAAACACTGCTACTACCACTGCTACTACTACTACACAACTACTTCTACTATAACGACTACTACTACTAGTACCAGTACTACTACTACTACTACTACTACTGCTAATAACAATTGTACTATTACCACTACTATTGCTACAACCACTTTTAAAATGATACCACAAATACTTCTACTATTATTAAATGTTCCACTACTTCTACTACTACTACTACTAATACTAGCACTACCACTACTACAACTTCTACTACTGCAACAACACCTACTACTACTACTGCTACAACTACTACTTCTACTACTCCTTCAACTACTGTAACTATTACTACAACAACAATAACTACTACTTCAACTATTACCACGACATGAACACCAACAACAACTGCTACTACTACTACTACTACCACTTCTACAACAACAACTACTACTACTTACATTACTAATACTACCACTATTACCACTACAACTACTACTACTACCACTACAACTACTACTACCGCTACTACAAAAATTACTACTACTGCTATTACAGCCACTCCAACAACCACAACGACGACTACTACTACAACGACTAGTGCTACTACTACAACTACTACCACTATTACAACTACTACCTCTACCATTACTTCTACTACCACAACCATTATAACTACTAGTACTACTACTCTTACTACCACTACTACTGATACTCTAACTACTACTACTACTACTACCACTACTAATACTATTACTACTATCACTGCTGATAATACTACTACTACAAGATCAACTACTACTACTGAAACAAAAACTACTACTAATACTTCTACTACTACTACTACCACTTCGACTTCTACCACTAATACTACTACTAATACTTCCACTACTACCACTGCTACAACAACACATACAACTACTACAACAACAACTTCTACGACTGCTACTACTACCAATACTACTACTGGTACTACTACTACTTCTACTTCTACTACTACTACTACTATTACTACTACTTTTACTACTACCACTACTATTACTAGTACTAGTACCACAATTCCGACTATTACTAATCCCAGTGATACTACTACTACTGCTACCACTACCACTACTACTACTGATACCACAACTACTACTACCACAGCTTATACGACTACTACTATTTCAACTACTACTTCAACAATTACCCCTACTACTAATACGACTACTACTACTACTACTACTTCTATTACCACTGCCATTACTACAACTACTACTACTACTAGCACAACTACAACTACAACTAATACTAATAATGCTACAACTACTACAACTACTACTAGTACAACTATTACTACTACTACTACTACAACTGCCACTACTACTATTAATACTACTACTAATACACCTACTACTACTGCTACAATTACTACTACTACTATTACAACTACCACTATTACAACTACTTCTTCTACTACCACCGCCACAACTACTACTACTACAACTACTACGACAACTTCGACTAGTACTAATACTACTACTATTCCTACTGCTATTATAATTTCTACTACTACTAATACTATTTCTAAAACTACTACTACTGCAACTACTACTACTACTGCTTCAACTTCTGCTACAACTACTACTACTACTATTACAAATACTACTACTACTACTGCAGCTACTACAATTACTACTACAACTACTACTACTACTGCCACTACTACTGCTACTACTACTAGTATAACTACTACCAATACTACTACTACTATTGCAACTGCAACTACTACGACTACAACAACAACTACAACTTCAATAACTACTACAACTACTTCAACTATTACAACTACTACCATAACTACTACTACTACTACTACTACTAATAAGACTACTACAACTACTACTACTACTACTATTACCACTTCTACCACTACTACTACTACTACCACTACTACAACTACTACTAATACTACCACATCTACTACTACTACTACTACAACTAGTACTACAACAACTACTACTACAACTAGTACTACTACTACTACTACTACAACTACCACAACCACTGCCAAAAGTAATACTGCTACTAATTCTACCACTACTATTACTTCTCCCACTACTACTGTTACTACTACTACTACCACTCCTATTACTACCACTACTACTACAACTACTACTACTACAACTACTGCTTCAACTACAACTACTACTACAACTATTACTACTAAAACTACTACTACTACTACTGCTACTACAACCACTACCACTACTATTACAACTAATGCAACCACTTCTATTACTACTAACACAACTACTACAACTACTACTACAACAAGAACTACTACTTCTAGCACAACTCTTACTACAACAACTGCTACTACTACTGCTACGACAACTACCACCACTACTACTACTACCACTACTACTTTTACTACTGGTACTACTACTACTTCTACCACTACTACTACTCCGATTACTACAACTACTACTACAACACTACAACTAATGCTACGACTACTACAACTACAACCACGAATACTGATACTACTACTCCTACTAATACAACTACTACTGCTACTAATACTACTACTACCACTACCACTACTACCACTTCTACTACGACTACTACATCTACTACTACTACTACTAAGACTACTACGATTAGTATCACTACCACGACTACTACTACTACTTCGACTACTAATACTACTACTACTTCTACTACTACTACTACTTTTACGACTAGTACTACTTCTACTTCTACTATTACTACAACTACAACAACCACTACTACCACTACTACTTCTACTGCTACTACTACTACTACCACTACTATTAGTACTACTACTGCTACGACTACTACCACTTC
Source organism: Stratiomys singularior (assembly GCA_954870665.1). Classification (NCBI taxonomy): domain Eukaryota; kingdom Metazoa; phylum Arthropoda; class Insecta; order Diptera; family Stratiomyidae; genus Stratiomys; species Stratiomys singularior. Next base: position 59,097,354 of record OX940877.1, read on the forward strand.
AACTACTACTACTACAACTACCACTACAGTTACTGCAACTACTACTACAGCAACTATTACTACCACTAAAACATTAACTTCTACTGTAACTAAAACGACTACTAACATTACAACTACTATCGCTACAACTATTACTACTACTACGACTACAGCTACAACAACTACTACTGCTACTTTTACTACTACTTTAACAACAACAACAACTACAACTACTACTACTTATAATACTACTTCTACCATTACTACTTCTACTACTGGTACTACTACTACTACTAGTACTATCAATACTACTACTATTACTACCAAATTCACTAATACTGCTACTACTACTACTACTACTACAATTACTATTACTACTTACACTACCACTAGTACCGCGTCAAATTCAACTACTACTACAACTACCACTACTACTACTACTACTACAACTACTAATACTACTACAACAACTACTAAAACTACTACTAATACTACTATTACTGCAACTAATACTACCGCTACTAACACTAATGCAACTACTACTACAACTACTACAGTTACAACTACTGCCACTCTCAATACAACTACTACTACAACTAGAATTACTACTTTTACTACTACTACTACTACAACTACTACAACTATTACTACTACTACTACAACTACTACTACTACCACAACTATAATTTCTACTAATAATACTACTACCACTACTACTACTACTACTATCACGACTGCAACTACTACTTCTACTACTACTACTACTACTACAACTAACACAACTACTACTACAACTACTACTACTACTACTTCTAGAACAACTACTACTACTACTGCTAATAAAACTACTACTACAACTACCATTACTATTACAACAACTACTGCCACTACCACTACTACTACTACCATTACTTCTACTGCTACTACTGAAACTACTACCAATACTACTACTACAACTACTACTATTACCACAACTAGTACTACTACAACAACTACTAAAACTTTTACTACATTTAATACCACTGCTTCTAATACTACTACTAGTACTACTACTACAAATACTGCTACTACTACTACAACTACTACTAGAACTACTACCACTTCTACTACTACTACTCCAACTACTACTACTACTACTTCTATTACTACTACTGCAACTACTACCACTACTACTTTTTCCACCACTATTACTACTACTATTCCTACTAGTAATACTACTACCACTGCAACCACTACTACTACTGCTGCTACTACAACTACTACTACTACTAAGGGAACTACTTCTACTACTACTACTACTACTACAACTACTTCTACTACTAGTACAACTGCTACTACTGCAACTACTAATACTACTACTGCTATCACAACTACAACTACTACTACTAATACTACCACTACTGCTGCTACTACTACTATTACGACAACTACTTCCACTACTACTACAACAGCTACTACTACTACTACTATTTCTGCAACAACTACCACTACTATTACAACTACTACTATAACCACTACTGCTACTACTAATACTACTATTACTTCTACTAATACTACTACCGCTATTACTACTGCTACTACAAATACTACTACAAATACTACTAATATTACTACTACCACAGATACTACTACAACGACTACAACTACCACTATTACTGCAACAAATACTACGACTATGACTACTACTATTACTTCAAATACTACTACTACCACTGCTACCACAACTACTCTTACTTCTAATACTATAACTACTACTACTACGACTACTTCTACACTACGACTCCAACTACTACTACATATACTAGTACTAATACAACAAAAACTACTACTACTACCACTGCTACCACAACTACTCTTACTTCTAATACTATAACTACTACTACTACCACTACTACGACTACTTCTACCACTACGACTCCAACCACTACTACATATACTAGTACTAATACAACAACAACTACTACTACTACTACTTTGACTACTGATACTACTGTTAAATCTACTACTACTACTACTACAACTTCTACTACTACTACCACTACTACTAATATTACTACTAATCCTACTACTACTACTACTATTACTCCTACAACAACAACTACTACTGCTATAACTACTCCTACAACTATCACAACTAATCCTAATAATATTACTACTACTACTACTACTGCGACTACTACTACCACTCTACTACTACTACTACTACTACTACTACTACTATATATGCTACTTTTACTATAAGTTAAACTGCTATTGCTGATGCCATTACAACTACTAACACTACTACAACTTCCACTTCTACTATTACCACTACTACCGCTACCGTCACTACTACTACAACTACTACTACTACCACAACTAGTACTACTACTGCTACTGCTACTACTACGACCTCTACTTCTGCAACTACTTCTACTACCACTAATACTACTACCATAACTACTACTTCTAATACAAATACTACTACTGCAACTACTACAACTACTACTACAACAACTACTACTATAAATATTACTACTATTACAACTACTACCACTTCTACTGCTACTAATACTACTACTACTACTACTACTACAACTGCTACTACTACTACTACTACTATAACTACTCCAACTAAAACTACCACTACTACTGCTACTACAACTAATACTGCTACTACCACTACTATATTTACTACCACTATTACTACAACTACCACTACTACTATTACTACTACTACTATCATTACTATAACTACTAATTCCACCACAACCACAAATTCTACTACTACTACTACTACTTCAAC